>JAAAKG020145933.1:0-10778 GCA_010014905.2 Druon quercuslanigerum
AAAAAGAAACGTTTATGTTTTAATTAAAAAATGTTACTTTGATAAAAAATGAAAGTTACACTTTTAGTTAAAAAAAAAATATATTTCTCAACAAAATAAGAACTAATTTTCAACAAAATAGATGATTCCTAACGCAAAAAAGATTAATTTTCAGCCCCAAACAGTTACATTTTTAACCAAAATGGATGAATTTACCACAAAATAGTTGAATCCTCAATCAAAGAAGGTGAATTTAAAACGATTTTTTTGCATTATTAACCAAAAATGAACAACAACAAAAATTTCAACAAAATAGTTACATTTTCAAAAAGAAAGAGATGACTTTTCAATAAATTTTCAACAGCCTTAGTACGAAACACTGCTTTTCATGCAAAAAAGAAAAAAAAAAAACGATTGGAAATCATACCTTTGTACTTCTGACACGTTTATTAGAAGCTTGTTGAGATTCAGTGTCAGAGTTACATCCATCGCTACTATTGGATGAACGCGCTTCTAAAGAAAAGTCCGAAAGAGCTCTCGCGTTTTCTTCCAGCTCAACTCGCTGAGCTTCAGCTGCCTCAAATAAATTCACTAAGCTTGGTAATTTAAACGGCTTATTGCAATCGACAGTCAAAACATCCTCTGTCATTCTCGAAACAACCGGCGAATTTAAAGGCAGAGCAACTGCTCCGTCCAAACTGTCATAATCTCCACCTTGAGATTCTTGAAAAACACTACAACCGGAACTTCCGCTATTTATATTCCACGCTGAATCTTTAGAGGATTCTTCCGGACAATTTAAATTTGCCTCGGGCAATAAAAACTTCTGCCTTCTTCCCAAGCTCGCGTGAGGCTGCAACACAAACTGAGAACTCGTTTGCGATGTGTCTAAAATTTCTCTGGACGGAGGTAGGCTTTGTGAGGACGAATTGGCATCTTGCTTTTGCGACGTTTTCGAAGTATCTGCTGTCTCGAAAATCGCTTTCTGTATTGGCAAATTTCCATTTTCTGAGCTTTCTGTTACCGATGTGGATAGATTATTAGGGGAAATCTCATTTTTGCTGCCTGATGGATGCAAGGACCTGAGATCCGTACCGAAAGCATTATCTTCCGAAGTTTCAGCTGAGCAAGAAGATTCGTTACTGGATAAATTATTAGCTGATAATCCTTCCGGTTTTTCCTGAGTCTCTTCACCGTTTTCATTGCCTTGTTCCGACACCATTTTTGCTCTTTCTAACGCATCCTTTCCATATCACAGAAAATATTTCTCAGCTCGATTTCTGCAAAGGAAAATAAAGCTCAATTTTGATATAATTAATGGTGAATTAATTAATTAATTACATTTTTAATTTAAGAGATCATTTTTTTTTAAACTAAAATTAAGAATGTTAAAAAAAATTAATTTTCAACTAAAGAGACCAACATTGAACTAAATAGTTGAATTTTCAACACGAAAAGGACAATTTTTAAATAAAAATATGAATTTTCGACAAAAAATGGAATAGGTACATCTCTAGTTGAAAAAATTAATTCTTAAACAAAAGATTGATTTTCATTCAAACAATTGCACTTGTTCCCAGAAGGATGAATTTTCAATAAGAAAAATTTTTTTTCTACCGGAAAATACGCATTTTCAAAAAAAAGTTTAATCTTCAACAAGAAAGAAATCAATTTTTATTTTTAAACATCTATTTTTAACCACCAATGGAATAGTTATTTTACATTTACATTACACTATTATATATATTATATACACTATATATTTTCGACAAAATTGTTAACATTTCAAATAAAAAAATATATTTTCAATTAAACACATAAATTTTTAGCCCAAAATGGAATACTTACATTTTTAGTTTAAAAAATGGTTTCTCAACAACAAAAAAGACGAATTTCCAACAAAATATTATGAATCAGCAATTTCAACAAAAAAGATTTATTTTCTAAAAATAAGTTAAACTTTCAAATAAAAGTTCAATATAAGTTTTAATAAAAGTTTATGTTTTAATTAAAAATGTTACTTTATCAAAAAAAGAAGCTACAGTTTTAGTTAAAAAAATATATTTCTCAACAAAATAGTTGAATCCTAACCCAAAAAAGAATAATTTCCCAGCACAAACAATAAAATGCATGATTTTTAAACAAAGTAGTTAAATATTCAAATAGAAAAACTTATTCTTTAATTAAAAATATTTTGCAAGAAAAAAATATGTATTTTCGACAAAATAGTTAAAATTTCAAATAAAAATCAAAATATTTTCAATTAAAAATATAAATTTTAAACCCAGAATGGAATACTTACATTTTTAGTTACAAAAAAATTGTTTCTCAACAACAAGAAAGACGAATTTTTAACAAAATATTATGAATCAGTTGCATTTTCAACAAAAAAGATTTATTTTCTAAAAATAAGTTAAACTTTCAAATAAAAGTTCAATATAAGTTTTAATAAAAGTTTATGTTTTAATTAAAAATGTTACTTTATCAAAAAAAGAAGCTACAGTTTTAGTTAAAAAAATATATTTCTCAACAAAATAGTTGAATCCTAACCCAAAAAAGAATAATTTCCCAGCACAAACAATAAAATGCATGATTTTTAAACAAAGTAGTTAAATATTCAAATAGAAAAACTTATTCTTTAATTAAAAATATTTTGCAAGAAAAAAATATGTATTTTCGACAAAATAGTTAAAATTTCAAATAAAAATCAAAATATTTTCAATTAAAAATATAAATTTTAAACCCAGAATGGAATACTTACATTTTTAGTTACAAAAAAATTGTTTCTCAACAACAAGAAAGACGAATTTTTAACAAAATATTATGAAACAGCTGCATTTTCAACTAAAAAGATTAATTTTTTTACCAAAAAATAATTTCCAATAAAATGCATGAATTATCAACAAAGTAGTTAAATATTCAAATAGAAAAAATTATTCTTCAATTAAAATGATCAATTTGCAACCAAAAAGATGTATTTTCAAAAAATAGTTAAACTTTCAAATAAAAAAACAAAATATTTTCAATTAAAAATATAAATTTTCAACCCAAAATTGAATACTAATATTTTTAGTAATAAAAAATGGTTGAGAAACAACAACAAAAATACGAATTTTCAACAAAATATTATGAAACAGTTGATTTTTAAACCAAAAAGATCAATTTTCTATTTTTCTACCAAAAAATTATTTCTAATCAAATACTTGAATTTTCAACAAACTAGTTTATATTCAAATAGAAAAAATAAAAATAAATCTTCATTACATGAATTTGCGACAAAACAGTTAAATTGTCAAATAAAAAAGATCAATTTTCAATTTAAAATATTAATTATCAACGAAAAATGGAACAGTCACATTTTTAGTTAAAAAAATTAATTCTCGAAAACAGAAAAAACGAATTTTCAATAAAATACTATACTTTTGAACAAAGTAAACAAATTTTTTAATAAAAAAGGTTAATTTTCAATTAAAATATCAATTTTCAACAACAAAATTAATTGTCAACCAGAAAGATTAGTTTTATACCAAAAAAGGAATAATAACACTTTTCGTTTAAAAAATTAATTCATGAAAACAAAAAATACGAATTTTTAACAAAGTATTTAAATTTATAAAAATTAAGATCAGTTTTCAATTAAATATATCAATTTTTAAGCAAACAATTGCATTTATAACAAAAAAAAGGACGAACTTTCTAATTTAAAAAATTGTTTTTCATTAAAAAATATCAATTTTCAACAAAAAAATATTCATTTTCAATCAAAAAGATTAATTTTCTACTAAAAAGACGAATTTTCAACAAAATAAATGAATTTCTAACAAAGCAGTTAAATTAAAAAAGAAAAAAAAGATCAATATTCAATTAACAATATCAATTTTCAAGCAAACAGTACCATTTGTAACCGAAGAGATTAATTTTGTACAATAAAAGACGAATTTCAAACTAAATAGTTAAATTTTTCAAATAAAAAGAGCAAGTTTCAATTAAAAATATAAATTTTCAACAAAATTGTGTGTTTTCGACCAAAAAGGTTAATTTTCTACCACAAAATTAAGTTAAATTTTTAGATAAAAAAACTAGTTCTTAAAAACAAAACAAAAAAGAGTTTTCAACTAAAAAAAATCAACATTGAAGCAATTGGTTGCATTTTCAACATGAAAAAATCAACTTTTAATTCAAAATATAAATTTTCGACGCAAAATGGAGTAGTTACATTTTTAGTTAAAAAAAATAATTCTCAACACTTTGACCCAAAAAGGAACAAAAAAATATTTCAACAAAATAGTTAAAATTTTAAAAAAATAATTAAAATATAACAATAAATGTGATAGTAGTTTTAGTAAAAAAAATGAATTCTCAACCAAAAATAGAGTAATTTTTAGTCCAATTTTTTAATTGTCAAATTAAACAAAACATGTATTTTCGACAAAACAGTAAAATTTTCAAATGAAAAAATATCAATTTTTAACAAAAAAAGATTCATTTTCAACCAAAAAGGGAATAGTTGCAATTTTAATTTAAAAAATGAATTCTGAATAAAAAAAAAACTTGTTTTAACAAAATATGTAGCTGAATTTTTAAATTAAACAAAAGTAGCGTTTTCAACCAAAAAGATTAATTTTCTAGCAAAAACTAATTTCCAATATAATACATGAATTTTCAACAAAGCAGTTAAACGGTCAAATAAAAAAAATTCTTTAATTAAAAATATCAATTCTCAACCAGAAAAGATTCGTTTTTAACTAAACAGTAGCGTTTTCAACTAAAAAGATTAACTTTCTACCAAGAAATAAGAATTTTCGACAAAATACATGAATTTTCAATTAAAAAAAAAAATCAATTTTCATCAAAAAATATAATCGTTACATTTTTAGATTAAAAATAAATTCTCATAAAAGAAAAACAAATTTTTAATAAATTTTGTAGGTACATTTTCAAACAGAGATAAATTTTCAATTAATTTTAAACAACCTTAGTGTCACTCACTGCTTTTCAGGGGGGAAAACTATTGGAAATCATAACTGTGTATTTCCGATACATTTGTTAGAAGCTTGTTGAGGTTTAGGGAAAATAAAGGTCAATTTAAATTTTGTTTGTCGGTCAATAAAATCAGGAAAAATTAAAACAATCAAACAAATTGTGACTAAACCGTGCACCGATTCAAAAAACAAATATTAAAATACACTAACTCAAGAAAGAAAAACCTCGTTTTACAATATATTTTACAACAATATATTGAAGCACATCCAAAGTATGTTCATGAAGAACGACTGATAATTAAATATAGATATATATACTTTTAATTGGAATTGTCAAGGCCGTTTTTCGCAGTTATTTACCTTGGCTCACAGTGTATTATTATAATTCGTTGAAATTTCCGGGAACTTTCAGATCCTCAATGTCACGGGCTTCCATTTTAATTGATCTTTTTGACTTTTCTTCTTGATAAATCATAAATTTCACGCAAACTCAAACTCTATCCGATTCAATTTGACAGAAAAAGTAATATTCATATCATAGCAGATGTATAGGGACCTGCTAGTTAGTAACTAGAATCATGAAAGTACTAAACCGGTCATATAGGAATTTATATTAGTGATCATTAGGGATTTTTCACTTCAACCATCAGCTAACTTCACTTCATTAAAACTGGGAGGAGGGGGATAATGGATGGAACAAAACTTTATTTCTGTAATATCTTCGTAATGAATAATAATTACTATCATTTTATTGTACCATCAAATAGTTCTTAACAAATAAAAACAGTGATCATCTCTATTTCAAGGTTTTCAAGGTTTCAATTAATGATTCGGTATTTCAAGATAAGTGGGGGATGTCCAAGATGTCTGCACACTGAGAGCCAAACAATAAATCAAATGAATGTGAAGAAACTTTATTTTTATAATAAAATAGGGGAGAAAATTATTTTTTACCATAAGCGTATGCGGGATTGGTATTTCAAAGATACAGTATTATTGCTCGATCTTCAAATACATAATTAGGTATTTTCAATTTAACCACAAACAAACTTCAATTCGTTGAGTGCGGACGGAAAATGATAAACGATGATTATTGTCATTTTGTTATTTATTTAAATAACAACTAAAAATAAAAACTAATGTCCAAATCTACTTATTCAGAAAAAAAAAGATTTTACTTCATTAATTGTTGCTGTCAAAACAATTAACCAAATGCATGGGGTACGGTCCGTTTTTGCCCTTTTTTGCTAATATCTTCGTAAAAACTAATTTTTTCTGTATAAGTGTGTTTGAAAAATAGTTTTTATTTATTAGGAACTAATAATATATAATTTCCCATACCCCTCCTCCTAGCTACGGCCACGAGTCATACGGTTTCAAAAGAAAAAAAATTATTATTTGATGTACTAGTCAGTTTTTCTGACGTAGATCTGAATTTTACAAATATATATTACATTCTTGTTTAAAAATTTAAACTTTTGTTGAAAAATTAACTATATTTATATTTTTTAAATTTAGAACAATACGGGAAAAACTGACCAGTAATTAAAGCAATATTTTTTGTTAACGGAAAGTCCCATGTTTGTACAATTTTTACTAGAACAGCTAACTAGCGCTGCCTAGCTGCTGGTAAACTCCCCAATCTTTCGCCACGGTGCACGAACGCGGCTATCTTTTTCGCATGCATCTTTCATGCTTAACACCAGGGTTGCGTACGTAATATACCTTAGGTAATTGACGTAGTTTTTTTACATTTCAATTACGAACGTAAATTACGCACCTAGTTATTTACATGTAACTTACGTATTCAAGATGGCAACTGCCCGTTCCCTTTTGACATGCAGAGGTTTTTTAAGTTAAAAGAAATACGATGTCAGAAGATTAAAAAAAATTAAATACAAACATTTTTATTAACAAAGGATCAACAATATTTACATATCAATGAGCTAGAAGACGGTCGTGGCTAGTATTTTTTAAAATAATTTTACAAATTGAACATTTTGAAAGTGCTTGATTTTTAACTTTCAGCCGCTCAAACCTCAGTTCTTCTCAGGGGATTTTTTGTCCCTTTGCACTTTCAACTTTTGATTTACTCATTTCTTAAATTTTATGAAAAACAATTCATTTAATCTGCATTCCGGAAAAAGTGAGGTTATATTATGCTCTTTTCCCCCATCCTCCTTTCCAGCCCGCCATTTTGTTACATTAATTACATTTTTACGTATAATACGTTAATTACGTATTACACGTATAAAACTTCAAATTACGCGTAACCGTGCAACCCTGCTCAACACGCTGTGAGCGCGCTTTTTTGTAAAAGTTACTTTTAACACCTAATACCTCTTGAACAAATTGATCAAGATGGATTTTCCGAAAACTAAATAAAATCATGGAGGCTACGTCGATGGGAAACAACACAACAAGTTTTCCTAAAGCTTTAAAGTCAAATAAATTGAAAAATCCTTTGAAAAATAATTTCCTGTCGATCTGCTTTAAATCTTAATCTTTTACCTGTAACTCCTGTTGTGAAATGTAAAAGTTACAGCTAGTTACGTCGAAGGATACTAAAAAAAATACGCACTGTTTTCTTGGCCGTTTTTTTTTTTATTTACCAAGAAAGCTCCGAATGCTTACACCCAAAGCTTGAGAGGATGAGTAGTCAGATAATTTTTCTTTAATCCGACGTCCAAGCAGAACCCAAAAATGTATTCCGAGTTGTCAAACGACTGCTACTTATGTATCGACGTAACCTCAAAAATATTTCCGCAGACATTCATATTTGCATGAATAGTGCATTTAAATATTAATTGTACTTTTTGCGTCTAGCTTTAGGATTTTTTAACATAAATGTTTAAGCAGTTTATTATTTATGTCCTACATGGCTCCAAAATTCGTCTCAGGCATGTGTAAACATCTGTTACAGCGATTTTTCGGGTACACAATAGAACAAAAATGTTACCTTCTTAGGTAAATGAAAACTGCAGGAAAAGCTTACCAGCATTCAAAAACTATACAATATTGTTTAATTTTTCATATTGTAATTCCGTATTCAAAAGTACCCGCCAACTTTCCATTGGCTATTAAAATAAGCAAAAAACCAAGAAGTACTACAAGGAGACTCAACGCCATGCATTTCAGTTGGCGCTATTTCGGGATCCCATGTCCTCGGATTCTCATTTATTCCACGATGCGAGCGCACCTTCAGTGAAAATGTGCAATTAGAAATTGTCGTCTGCTATGCAGTTTGAACCATTGTTGTCGTTGCAGGTAAAGTTTGGTTATGTCTGGTGTCAGTGGGTGTTATCACGAAGTAATAATAATACAAATTCCTCATAAAAATGAGGAATAGAAAAATAATGAAAAGTAAGTATAGACATGGAAGATCTAGTGTTATGTTTTTACCGGTAGAAAATTTCCGCAAGGTCTAGTGATCTCGTGGTTCCTACAGTTTCCGTACGTAGCGCTTTCGTCTGGCAATAAATTAAAATCTGAGGACAGAGGATTAAATTATATTCATATGAGCAACCAACGTGTCAAATTTTATGTATGTGTGTATGTATGCATGCATGTGCTTATAACCTTACATCTGTAACCCCTAACACTTGTCATTAGGAAGAAAAATTATTTTCCGAATATTTTCACGAAATTCACATATAACTACACCTAAGTCAGAAATTTCACAATAAACAATTAAACTTCACGCGACAATAAATAGGTTTAGTAAGGTCACGCTGCCTATTGGACACTTCTGGCACCATTCTCTAACTTTTTAATACACGCACGACCATCTTTCAAACACATTTTACCACTGTGCAATAACTATACCTTTTTCAGTCAAATGACATTTCAATGAATTGAACTTTCAGCGAATTGGATACCTACAGATCCCGATTGTGGGTTGTTTTCCACGATGTCCGCCATAGGCGTTGCGTCTCCTTGTAGTATTTCGTGCAAATAACATTTACGAAATTTTCGGAGTAGGAGTCTATAATAAAAACAGAATTAGTACGAATAAACAAAAAATATATTTCCCACAATGAATGCATAAAAGAGTGCAAGCAATCTTGTAATACTTTTCTGATATTTTATACTGAAACGGAATTCTGGATTGCGTTAACGAGTTTGGCATTGAGGATTGCCTTTTCTCGAATCTTTTGTAAATTCACGTCCACTTCTTTCAAGAGCTTCTGAATTTCTTGCATATCCTGAGAAACAAAAGTATTAAAACATCATTCTTATATTAATAGGCACGTATGCGCCTATAACTATACACAACATAATATTAACATAACCTAACCATTTTTATACTCTGATAACAACTCAGTGTTCTTCCTTCATTATTTTTGAAGGAAGCTTCTGGAAATGATGCTGACTGTGACATTTTGATTTCAAAAGTCAATCGGGCAGTTGGTTATAAATTAATATAGAAAAAAATAATATTGTAATACGTAAACACAACGAACGAAATGACTGGAAATGACACTCCTTTGGCATGTTGAGCTACTGCGATTGCCCGGCGTATTGACTCTCATTGGTCGCTGTTGGCGCGCGATTCAAATGGGGTATAATTAACAATTGTTACAATTAAACAACATCATCATTATAAATTGTACTTCAATATAAGCAATTACGTAATTTATTATGTAAGGTTAGAAAAAGATACCAAGGCGTATATTTGCTAAATAATAGCACATTTTCTTTCATTTCAAAAGATGAATTTATATTTTATTAAAAAAGGTTTTTGCAGAATAAAAGTGTTTATTTAATGAGTCGTATCTATACCCAAATTTTGGTACGAATAGGAAACATTTTTTGCTGCTAGTAGGCAATAGTTCAATTTTATTATCAGCAATGAAGATTCTTGTTCATTTTTTCTCATTATGAGCGTCATTATGTGACTTCTCTGAATTAAAAAGAACTCTTTGAGCTGAAAATGTTATTATACGGTATTTATCTCGTATGATTGTTTCTTGCGATGGAAATTTTTACATGAAATTATGCGAATATTCATACATATTATATTAAATGTTAGAAATATATTAATTTACAAATTAGTTGGTGAAATACAAGTTAGTCTTTGGAACTAAAAAAAACTATTTATTACAAAATATACGAGTTTTAATTTTTTTCTCACCTTAAATCACAAACTACATAATTTTTAATATTTCAAAAGTTTTCTATTTTTATAGCGAAATCTAAAAATAAACATATTTCAATCTTAAAAAACTTACTATTTTTTTATCAACTTTTTATTAATTAAACCGTTTTTATTATAATTGTATCTATTGACGTTTCTTGCGTTTATTCTGTTTGGTGGAAAACTTCTCTTTTATTTGCTTTTGTTTTATTTTTAGTTAAAAACTTTCTTTCATTTGAGAAATTATATAATTTTGTTTTAATTCGTCCTCTTTAATTAAATTCAACAGCTTTTAATTTGAAATATTTTCTGGTGGAAATATCAACCACTACATTTTACTTTCTTTGTTTTAGTCATCTCTTTGGTTTAAAATAAACTATTTTTATTAAAAATTAGTTTTTTCTGTTATAAGAATTGATTTAAAAAAAATTTAACTTGTAGTTTTTGGTTAAACCCTGGCGAACCGAATGAACGGAACGGCTACTCTATAGCGTAGCCATATAGTAGACACATAGTAGCCCTTCCGTAGCATGCTATAAAAACTCAAAAAAAAACAGCAAAATCAATTTTTAATTGGTTGAAATTTGGATTCTACGTTAAAACTCCTATTAAAACGACACGGAGTAATCGCAATAGTTTTTTTGCAGGGTTAAAAAGTTTTAAAAAATATAATATCTGTC
>JAAAKG020145934.1:0-10778 GCA_010014905.2 Druon quercuslanigerum
TAAAATTAACGCGATCGACATGAGATTCCTGCGCATAATATGCGGGAAAACTCTGATGGACAAAGTAAGTAACGAGAGAATCCGTAAGGAATGTGGGGCGGAAGAAACGCTAGTTAACACATGGGAAAGAAATCGGTTAAGATGGTTCGGGCATGTTAAGTGAATGAAGGATGGACGACTAACAAAACAGGTATATCAAGGTAAAGTAAATGGCAACGTGCCCAGAGGGAGACCGCGGAAGAAATGGTTAGAATATGTAAATGAGACCGTAGTTACAAGGGACATAGGAAGCCATAGAAACACAAGAGCCTGCATTAAAAAATGCATGGACGTTAAAGAAGCCAGAGAAGTATTCCAGGACAGAAAAGTATGGCGGAAAGTAGTTAATAAGAAGAGTACCAGTAGAGGGAATGTCTCCTGAAACAAAGACCTTGGATACTAATGGACCCAAGTGGGGAACCTCACATGACGACTTTGTGAGGAACTCGGCGTGATTGCTAGAGAGATTGATCAGCAACCTGGGTCGGAGTAGTGTTGCGGAGCGAACGCGTTATTTAAATAAATAACACGAGAATTCCAGACGAATCTAAAAATTGTATAACCCCTTGCTCACACTTCTCCCCTCCCCACCGAGTGAGTCACGCCTACCCCGAAAGGGAAACGGCTTAATGGTGTAATAATATTAATAATAATAATAATAATAAACTCTTTCTGTCCTTCCTTCAGTCTATCCAATAAATTTTTCACATTTTTACGTACTAGATGCTGACGCTGGTTACAAACATTTGCCTCGTGCAATTTGTTGTAAGCATTTCGTTCACAATTCAATAACATTACTACACAGTGCATCATTTTTTATTTTTGCTATTTTTATCTTTGAGTGACCCTTTTCTCTACCAGTCAAACATCTCAAGTAATCGCAGTCAAAGTAATGAAACGCAGCGTTTAATTTATTGTACCTTGTGATTTTTCTTAGCGAAATATTTTCGTGTTTAGGAATCCCTATAAAAAGGCCTTTTTTTATTATTGTTATCGTGTTTAGCGAGAGTAAATCGACAAATAGTACAAATTCTGAGTAGAAATTTGTAATTTGTCATGTTATAACTTTTATTAATTGAATCCTTGATCAAATTATCGAGGCTTTTTCGAGGTTTTAGATTTACATTAGACATTTTTTAGCAGCATAAAATATAGGACATTTTTTAAAAACTGATTCTCAACGATTTGCGTGAAGAATTATCAAAAAGGATCCTATTGAACATTTTCAAATATTCAATGGCTCATTTTAAAGGTAGTTGAGTCCTCTACCAACACCCATAATCACATTATGTAAAAAATAGATCCCTGAGGAGATATTAGCCAAAAAACGATTATTCGCATATATACAGGAGTGATACAGGAGTATCACTGGCTACTAAACTTGTATTATAAAATTTCAATACATGCAAGGTTATATACCAAAGCTATCATTTGGAACCTAAAACATTATGTATTGTAGCGTTACCTTACGTTTCAGAAATAAACTTCTAATACAAATCCTGGAAGTTTTTAACCGTAATTATATAAGTAGCTTTAATGCTTACCTGCAACATTTTGTACCCTAAGTTTTTTCTGTGCAACAAATCCCTATTTTTAAGGCGAGGAAAAAAAACTTCTGGTCAGTATGCTAAGGAAGCTAATATATCAATCGCCCAGAGCTCTTCGACAGGCATGCAGCTTCAATCAGGACAAAAGTGCAATTGAAACTTGACGAGAACGATATTTTACGAAGTTTCTGCAACTAAGGTACGCTTCAGACTCCACGCACCACAAGCATCTCATCAGACTAAATCCTGTCAATTGCAAACTTCAGCTGCTAACAATTCTGTTGTATGAAAGGAATCATAGAAACAGGATAAGCTTTACGGCTAAAAGATTTACAAGTATTACATTCCTCTACTATGTTAGAGTCAAAAACAAAAAATGCGCTTCTTTAGAAGAAAACATCAAGCGACATGCTAATGGATTCTCAAGAATTGAGTTCTAACAAAAAAACAGTTCTTACAAAAAATCACGATTAGGAAACATTCCAATAGAAAACGAAGAAAAAATACCAAGCCGAGGAATGAACAAAGTTTGAAATGCGCCTCGTGGGAGATGGTAATTTCAAATAGTTATTTAATTTTTGTGTAGATACGATTGGAGAGACATAGGAAACAAGAGGACATCTGAACCATAATAATCAATTGACTTACACAATACACAGTATACAAACGTAATACTTAATCTTTGAAATGATGTACGCGTTTACTTTGTTGTGGTTGAAAATTCATCTTCTTATGGAAAATTTTATTAATTTATTGAAATGTTAACAGCTTTGCAAAAAATTCTGTTATTGCTGGAAGCTTAAACTATTTTCTTTAAATTAGTAGCTCTAACGAAAATTAATATAAAATGTTCCAATTAAACTAAAACATTTTCAATAAAAATTATATAATAAATATATAAATTACAAAATATACTGTGGGCATATATAATCTTAAAAAATTCGTGTTTTCTCAATCTTGCTTAAATTATGCTATCAGTGATTTTCAGCCGTTTTTTACTTATAACATCACTTAACAATAAATAAGATAAAAACATTTTCTTCGTTTTTAGGACAATCTGGCATTTCGGCAAAATTTTATTTAAAAAATTTTCTAAACAGATGTTGTAATAAACCATAAAGATTTAAGGCTTAATGGTCTCTGCTACTTTTTTCCCTTATTGTCAAATGTTGATAATTACATTTTTCAATAGGTTTGATTTTCTGAACCATTTGTTTATAGCATTTGCTTATAAAATGAATTTAATTAAATTTTGATCCTAATTACCAAGATTATAATGCATTAATTTAATACATTTTATTAAATTAATGATACAGTGTCTGCAGTGAATCGTAATTTGCAACCACTTCCTTAAAAAAATGAGGGAAGCTTTTCCCTACTTGACATTCCTTTATTTCATTTGCTGTCATATTTTCAACTGCCTGGCTTCTCATATTTATTTTTATTCTTGTACGATCTCTGTTTCTCTTATATATTCCACGAAAAATTCCAGTATATTCCAATATGCTAAATACTTCACCACTGGATGTTGATAATACAATATGTTCTTGGGTTGGCACGGGCACATATTTCTTATTTCCTACTAGCAATTGAATTCCTTTTTCGACAGGAAAAACGTATCTTCGAAAATCAAATTGCCGGTTCTGATTGGCTCTGGGAATAAGCCTAACATATCCAAGTTGTCCAAGCGCATATCCAAATATCGCAACAGAAGGGGGCCTACCAGGCGGAGAATTGGACCCGGCATGAAGAGGAGGCTCCTGAGCAGATGTCCGGTTAGGAGAATCTCTTGCATCCGAAGAAGAGCTAATACCACGTTCAAAATTAGGAATCCTGTCAGACTGCAGTGAATCGTAATTTACAGTAATTTTAACAAAATTATGTGGGAACATTGGGTGATTTTGGCCCACTGGACAATCTCTTACTTCAGCTGGTGTCATATTATCAACTGCGCTGGTAACAATATTTATTTTTACTCTTGCACGACTTATATTTGTCCTATACATTCCAATAAGAAACCCGCTGTTCTCTAATATTGCGAAAATGTCACCATTGGATGCTGATAATACAATATGCTCTCGGTTGGGCGTGGGAGTGTAGTACTTACCGTTTGCTCGAAATCTAATTGGTTTACCGGCAGGAATAACGTATCTTCGAAATTCGAATCGCATGTTTTGATTTGTGCGCGGAATAAGCCGAATATAACCAATTTGTGCGAGTGAATATCCAAGAACTTCAAGAGAAGGAGGCCTGCCAGGAGATGACCTTATTCTGTCATGAAGACGAGGCTCCTCAGGCGACTGAGGTGCTCGACGAGCAGAAAAAGATCGCCAAAGGCCCGGGCGAGGATTATGAAGCCAATCGCTACTTGACTGTGAACCTAATTCTGCAAGAAGAAGTAGAGGATTTATTTTATTTCTTGTACAAATTGAAAACGAACAAGTTTGCTTAAACTCAATGTTTCTTTGCAGAATTCATCTTTATGATTTAAGATCTTTTTATCAGGGTATACGGTATACAGTATTTTTCGAGTCCTGTTTTCGAATATCTTAACTTCATACTGCTGTTTTCAATGCAATTGAATGGATCTGGCAATTTCATGACTACATAATTTTTAAATTTTTATATATTCTTGCATTTGTGACACTTTCAGATTGTTATGATAGTGTGTAAAATTATAATTATAGTTTTAAAAATATTTCAAGACCCTTACTATCTTTTAAAACAAATTTTAAAGTAACATTAATAACGGTTTTAAATGATCACAGAGATTCGAGATTTATGTACCATTTCATTAATTTATTAATATGTTCAAGTATTAAAGTAAAATGTATATTTAAAATAATTATCTTGTTCGAAGACTGACATTTTTATTAGCCATTTTTTTATCAGTCTTCGAACAATTCTTAGGGCAGTTTGGAAACTAATATGTCAAAACCCCTCGTTTTAGTTTAGGTCTCTAAAATTTAATTTAAATTCTTAAAGGTTCAGCAATCAAAATTTCGAAATCAATATTGTCCTAAATCATGCAGAGAGATTTGTTATTTTAAACCCCCTGGGACCCCCTGGGACATAAAAAAAACGATTTTGTCGACAGGGTCTGGCATGTATGTATAGGTGTCTGTATCCTTTAGGCATGATAACTTTCGAAAGATTGTACAGATTCGATTGAGTTTTGATACAAGTTTTGAATGTATTACAAGAATGGACACTTTTGTTATCTAGCAATTTTTGGATAAGAATTCAAATTCAATTCAATTCTATGCATGGGTACTTGTAGTACACGGAGATTCTAACAACTTTTTTGAGACTTCTTTCCACAAAAAGTAAATTATCAGAGTTATGGAATTATGAAAAATCGAAAATTTCATTTTTGGCGAAACGATACAAGCAATGAAAAAATTAAATAGACTTAGGGCTATATGAATATTCAGGTGAGTTTTGTAAAAATTCCACAATTTCAGCACACATTTAATTTTAAGAAAAATTCTGCGCAAACCAAGTTAAATTTTTCAAAAAAAAGCGGCCAATATGTAAAAATATTAAATACAAATGTATTGAAGAAAGAGTTTGTTAAGCATTAGTTTAATGAATTGCAAATCGACCACTTTATTAGTGGAAGCTTCTAATGTGTCCCCTAAGGGTTTACAGTTTTCTTGCACCTTCTTCCTATTCCTTAACACACCTCCCACACACTTACTTGGTGGTGGGTACTTTTTCTCTAGAGGCACGGGTCCCACGACTCTCCGGAATTGAACAACTCCCTTGCTAGTCTAGTGTTCACCGCATGTACCGCCGAGGGTCTTCCTGCCTCTACGTCAATCGTCCCACTAATCAACCTCTTTATTTAAACTGCTTTTTTAAATTTTTATTTTGTCAGTGGCGCAGAGAAACTACTTCTTTTAAATCTATTTTACCACGTGTAGTGCTAAATAAGCATTATTTTAATATATGAAGGCTTCACATTATTTTCCTTTATATAGAATTCTTGAGAATTGGATTTTTTGAATGATTAAGGTTGTCTTTAAAAATACAAGAGCTATTTTCTGTTAAAGAAATAACTAAAATAGTAAGAAAATTTTTAATCTATTCCAGGGAAAGTTATTTTGTCTTGGGTTACATATTGGGTTAAAAATTAGTGTGCAGTACAAGGGGCGAAAGAAGCAGATTTTTACAGCGCACAATACTTACCCGAAGGAAAAATATAATTTTGTCCCGTATATATTGGCTCATTTTAATTTCGCTTCGCTAATTTGATTTTCCCCGCTATATCTTAGTTTTATCCATGAAATTTTATTTTTTCCCTTAAATTGTGTGGTTTTGCCCCGCAAATGCGTTATACGGGAAATAAATGCTACTTTTGCCCCTATTTTCAGAGAGAAAAAGGTGGCCATTACGGTCGAGTGTGAAATAAATATTTATTATATGCCATATGGTAAAAAGGGGACTTTAGATTCGCTTCATAGGCATAAGAAACAATTTTTTTCGTGCATGTTGTACGTAAAATATATTAAAAATTATAGATATGTTATATTTTTATATTTACCAATAGAACTAAGCATAACAGCCCAAGTGCAAAGAGCAGTATAGACCATCCTTATTTTGGCAAAGCAGTGAAAAATCTGTTCAATTTTTCAGTGAATAATTTAGTTAACAACTGTAACTATGGAATATTCCATTTCTTTATCAGATTAAAAAATATACTCAAGAAGTCGCTATCTCACATATTTCTGAGATAACGATATTTCAGGTATCAAAATTGTCCTGCTTAGATAATTAAATCGTTTTTTAAATTTTTGTTATCATTATTAAATTTATTACATTTTTAACTAATTGACAAAGTTTTTATTTAATGTAAAAAATAAGAAGCATCGATTTCATCAAATCTCGCGTGTTTAGACTCACAGCGAGTCATGATCACTGGTTTTCTTCGGTCTCCCCTTTTGACCCAAAATTCTGGCTGTGTCCATTTACAATTATTTTTACAAATACAAAAATTTGCTTTACTGTGGAATTTTTACACATAACATTAATCATTTACATAAAAAATTGTCTGTCTGAACAAGAGATACAAAGTTTCTAGTGAAAAATTATCGATGACACGTAGTTTTTATTTTCAACCGGGAAAATATCATTAAAAATAAATAGATAAATTTTCAAGAAACGCTACACTTCATTTTTTACTGCTTGTACTAGTTAAAATTATCTTTGTACTTGAATGTTAAATAACCAAATATTTCACTTAATTAAATCAAAATATTTTCTTTAGAGCTTATTTGATAAGATGCGAACTTTTTCTCATTTAAAACACTTAAACTGTGCTAACCCGCGTGTGCCAAATCGTGCACCAGGTCATTTAAAACATCATTTACGAAAACCACCTGGTGCACCATCCATTACACCTAAATTATCAGCTCACAATATTTAGTTATTTTTTGGTTGATGGAACAATTCAAATTTTGAAAAAGTTCTGTTATAACAAGTGCTAAAAAACCTTGTGCGCAAGTAGGTGCATTACGATCGCCGACTCACCTTTTAAAATTATTTTAATTACTCACCCAATTTAAATTTTAAGACAGTTTTCCTAGATGACGTTTTACATGACCTAGTGCACGATCCGCCGCACCCGGGTCGACGATTCTGTGGTCGCTTTAACTCTTTCAATCTGCATGAAAAGCGATATACAAAATTTCCAAGGGACAGTGTGTTCGGCATGATCCCGGAGCGTAATGAAAAACAGCCTTCGAGGGCCCGTGGAACTCCTCTCGCGTCCTTTAGAAGTGACGTTTGGTTCCTCCTGTCTCGAAACCTGGCGTTTTTTGGACCCAGTGTCTAAGGACTTTATTTGATCCGGATAGTACAAACTACATCACACTAAAATTTCAGCCAATTTCATCAGGACCATATTTTCCATACATGTGTGCAGAGCCATTTGTTTAGTCATTTTCAACTATCCTAAGAACCAACATTAATTTTGACGATCGTAAACTGTGTAAATTATTCCCGAAAATAATTGATTTTTATCTCTTTGCAGAAGAAAAAATAATAAAAGTATTAATTGTTAAAAAAGTGCACTTTGAGTCGAAGGTCAGAACGAAAACTGTGCACAAATCAATGTCATGGCGCATCAATAAAATGAGTGCTTAATAAATATATTTTTTTATATGTTTCTGAAAAAGCCCCAATAGCGCATTATGATTTTTTAAAATCTATATTTCGAGTTTAGGGCCAGTGCAATCTCTTAATATTATACTTTTACTTATCCAAAACCCGCGATATAAATTCGAATTTAGATACTCGTCTCTCGAAAGCCTTCTCAACCGCATTTCCATCACGAGGGCTTCACAAAGTTTGATGTGCGCTGCGTGGGAGATGGTCATTCGACTTGTGTGAATGTTGCGCTCACTTCGCTCGCACGTCAAACTTCGCAATCATCCGGAATCGCTGCGCGTGGTACAACTGGGGGGTAGGAGCAACATATTTTTTTGTAAATTTATATTTTGAGTTAAAAATTTAACATAATTATTCTTTATTAAAAATTTTTTTTAATGAAAAATTACAAAATATACTGTAGACATATATAATCTAAGAAAATTTGTGTTTTCTCAATCCTGGTTAAATTATGTTGCCAGTGATTTTCAGCCATTTGTCACTTAACAATAAATAAAATAAAAACATGTCCTTCTTCTTTTAAGAAAACACCTTAAACATTTGTTTACAAGATAATCAAATAATATCTAATTATAAAGACTTGCGTATGTACTATCTGGCATTTCGGCAAAGTTTGATCACAAATTTTTTTCTGAACAGATCTAGTAATAAACCATAAAGATTTTAGGATTAGTATGTGAGTTTTACATAATAACATCTTAATGGTCTCTGCTGCTTCTTTCCCTAATTGTCAAATGTTGAAAATTACATTTTTGAATAGATACAATTTTCTAAAGCATTTGTTTATAGCATTTGCTTATAAAATAAATTTATTTAAATTTTGATTAAAAATTAGTTAAAAACAATAAGTGTAAATTAATCCTAATTACAAAGATTATAATGTATTAATTTACTACATTTTATTATTTTAATGATAAAGTGTCTGCAGTGAATCGTAATTTGCAACGACTTCCATAAAAAAATCAGGCAAGATTTTTCCCACTTGACATTCCTTTATTTCATCTGCTGTCATATTTTCAACTGCCTGGCTTCTCATATTTATTTTTATTCTCGAATGCTCTCTATTTGTCTTATATATTCCACGAAAAATTCCAGTATATTCCAATATGCTAAATACGTCACCACTAGATGTTGATAATACAATATGTTCTCGGGTTGGCACCGGCACAAATTTGCCATTTGGTACTAGCAATTTAATTCGTTTTTCCACAGGAAAAATGTATCTTCGAAATTCAAATTGCCGGTTCTGATTCGTTCTGGGAATAAGCCTAACATGTCCAAGTTGTCCGAGCGCATATCCAAATACTGCAATAGAAGGGGGCCTACCAGGCGGAGAATTGGACCCGGTACGAAGAGGAGGCTCCTGAGGAGATGTCCGGTTAGGAAAATCTCTTGCGTCCGAAGAAGAGCTAATACTACGTTCAAAATTAGGAATCCTGTCAGACTGCAGTGAATCGTAATTTACAGTAATTTTAATAAAATTGTGTGGAAAGATTGGGTGTCGTGCGCCGACTGGACAATCCCTTACTTCCGCTGGTGTCATATTATCAACAGCGCTGGTAATAATATTTATTTTTACTCTCGTGTGACTTTTATCCATTGTATATATTCCAAAAAGAAACACGCTGTTCTCTAATATTGCGAAAATGTCACCATTGGATGCTGCTAATACAATATACTCTCGGTTGAACGTGGGAGCATAGTACCTACCTTTTGCTCGAAATCTAATTGGTTTACCGGCAGGAATAACGTATTTTCGAAATTCGAATCGCATGTTTTGATTTTTGCGCGGAATAAGCCGAATATAACCAATTTGCGCCAGTGAATATCCAAGAACTTCAAGAGAAGGAGGCCTGCCGGGGGGTGACCTGGTCTTGTCACGAAGACGAGGCTCCTCTGGCGACTGAGGTGCTCGACGAGCAGAAAAAGATCGCCAAAGGCCCGGGCGAGGATTATGAAGCCAATCGCTACTTGACTGTGAACCTAATTCTGCAAAAAGAAGTGGAGTATTTATTTTATTTCTTGTAAAAATCGAAAACTAACAAGTTTGCTTAAACTCAATGTTTCTTTGCAGAATTCAACTTTATGATTTAAGATCTGTTTATTAGTGTATCCGGTATTTTTAAATTTGTACATCATATGCCTGATTTTTGTAGAAAAATGTATAATGACTGGGATGGATGACCCGCCATGCTAATGAACTGAGTCTGTTTCTTGAAGGACGGCAGAAGATGAAACACTGACGCCACTAGCGCGACCCCCTACATTTAAATGATAGCTGATTGGAAACATGCGAGATTTAGTATTTTTTGCAGTTTTTTTAATATTTTGGAATTTTGTGGTGAAAGGTTCTGCGCTATCTTTAAATAGAGTCAACTCGGGAGAAGAAATGAAGAGATGATTTTTAGAGCATAAAAATGTTCTGTCGTACAGTAATTTTATTTTATTCGAATTTATACAAAGTCACGATTCTCGCGATATACAAGTATTTTTCCTCTTTAGGAATTCTTTCGTAGTTTCTATCTCCCTCACAGGGAAATTTTTATAAAATGACACTTTGTTCTTGTAGTCGAAACGCGTTTTTATTTTAGAGTGCTCACAGGCTACTCGTTTTAAAATCTTTAATAAAAGTATCGAGGGACTTTATCTCCTCGAGATACTTATAATTCTGCAAATGGGATTACTATAGGGAGTTGGAGCAAGCTCAGACAATCTCCACTGTAGGTTCCGTAGCTAGAATTATAAGTCCTTCGGCGAGGACGTCGTAGCAACCCTTAAAATCTCTACAGAGCGAGAAAGAGTGCCTGGACCTAGGAACTCACATCAGAGCTGAGCGGTACAACCCCTTAGTCCATGCGATTTTTCCTGGACAGTCTACACCATGATCCAATAAATACATGGTCTAGCCACTTGAGGGCCCCGTTTCGTCCAAGTCACGCCGCCCCATAATTCCACCATTTTGTTAGTTTAACCGCCAGTTTGAATTTGACGTGTACTCTCCCCACTCTCGTACTTTTCGTG
>JAAAKG020145935.1:0-10778 GCA_010014905.2 Druon quercuslanigerum
CGGTGGCTTTGTCATAGGCCTTTCGGTTTGATTCTAGAGGAATCAGAACCGAACCGAATATATATATATATATATATGTATATAGTTATTTCTTCACAAAGTTTCAAATAGTTTATAGCTCTCCAAATATTCTGCAAATTGTAGAGTAAGTAGGTTATACCGTAGATTACCTCCCTTTAGTGCGCTATTGATAAAGCTAAATAATCTATACTACTGACTTAATTTTGTGCCTCAAACTTCTAAAAGCGTACTTCAGAGTATTTCTGTATCCGTGCAGCTAAATCAAAATAGCCATTCCGCTCAAAAACCTCAAAAACTCTCAGTACTTCTTGTTTCTCAATAAATGTAAGTCCTGCTTCAAGGTTAGGCTTAGGGCCTAGAAAAAGGGTTCTGACGTTTATTCAACTTCATACATTTGAGCCATTTTTGGAAATGTTTTCC
The DNA here is from genome assembly GCA_010014905.2 of Druon quercuslanigerum. NCBI lineage: Eukaryota > Metazoa > Arthropoda > Insecta > Hymenoptera > Cynipidae > Druon > Druon quercuslanigerum. The sequence continues at coordinate 442 of JAAAKG020145935.1, forward strand.
CGCTTTAATTGGGAACAGGCACACTAAGAACATTGATGTCAGGCAGTATCCAGCAGATCGGTTTAGGTCTGATAGAAGCCTTATTGACACTCCTTCTTTGATGACGTCTTTACGAGATCATAAAGACACCTTAACGACATGGACATAGGATGTCGCAAAGACCTCGCTAAATTTTATACCATTCAGGAATAAATAGGCTGTCATTTTTATTGATTTTCTTATTCAGCTGTACAGTTTCTTGAGTGATGATGATCATAAAAACAGACAAAGCATACATTTAGCTGACGTCTACTACAAGAAATCAAAGCAATATTTGAGCAAGGACAGAGCTTTTTTAGTTTATCGAAGGGGAAACATGATTCATTTACGTTTTGAAAAAAGGCTCTTTCACCGGAAACATTTGATGCAACTAGGAGTATCTTATCATTTTATGAAAAATTGGTGCTAATATATGATGGTGGTTCAATGAATTGATTCACATGGAATCTTCACGAGATGAGATTTCGCGATTCTGTTAAATAATAAGATCTTGTCCCAACAGCAATAGACAGGCAACTAACTCGAGAAAATCAATTATTTTTTAGAGACTTCCAAAAAACAGGAAAGTGATGAATAAAAAAACATTATCATATAAAAAGCGTGGGGTGTCCTGTTATATACCTTTATACCGAGTCAAGTTTTATAAATAAATACTAATAATAAGACTTTCCTATTATTTCAAAGTCTGAAAAATAATTGATTTTCTCGAGATAGTTGCCTATCTATTGCTGTTGGGAGTACATCTTATTATTTAAAAATTATTTGTCGCTTTTTAGTTCTATCTGCTATAAAAGTGTTCTTTTTTGTTTTTTTAAAAGTATTATTTATTTTGATTCAAGATTTGGTGACATTTATCGTAAAAATGATTCCTTTGGAATAAATTGTAATTTTTCAACAATGCGATGTCTAGTTCCACCAGCAAATACAAAATTTCATTAAAGCAAGTCAGAACTCTTCATATGGGTGATAATTTTCAAAAGAGGCAGAGATGATTATTACACTTTAACAGGTCTGACAAATATTGCCTTTGCTTCCATGACTGTCTATATCTGCCAAGTACCTCCTGGGGATATTATTAATAAGCACACAAGATTTATGGAAAAGGAACTGTTTTCAAATGGAAAAAACGTGCGCATTCTTCTAACAGACGGTAGTTATGCACATAAAGAAAAAAGTTAAAATTACAGATTTTAAAGGCACTGTTTCTTCAAACATAAAGGAAGACTGCTGGTAGAACTTATGATAATTGTAAATACAATCAGATACATTATAGAAGTTTTGAGGCCATACTTCGCGGACGGAAAACATAATGATTCGACCTTTTTGATTCGTCTTATGAAGATAGAAGCTCTGTAATTTCGAACGAGGCTACCTACTGATAGTGTGTTTGTAGTCGATCGAGGTTTTTGGGATTGATTTTAACTTTTGGAAGACTTTGGCCTCTTTGGTCTCGAGGCCAACGAACAGTCAGATCCGAACAGTCAGGTTCCGAATATTGAGAACTATTTACCCAAGATTGGGGAGAAAGGATAGAGAAGGACATAGAGAAGAAAGGGAATGCGGGGAAGAGAGAGGAAGGATATCCAAATGTAAAGTACCGAATCGGCAGGGAAAGAAGTTGTTTAAGTGCTCGGATGAGTTGGGATTGTTTATCTTAATCGAAAATATGGAGGGAAATGAGAAAGTAGAATACAGATGCTCAAGAGGTAATTGATTATGTGATAGAGGGTGATGAAGTAAGAGAAAAGGTCGAGAAACTAGAGGTAGAAGATTATATTGATATGGAGCACTTTCCTTTAATAGTGAAATTATAGGGAACTAAAAGTAATGTCAATATGGACAAAAGGGGAGGTATGGAAAAAAGCAGGAAAAGGGGATGGTTCAAGGCAAGGAAAGGAACTGTTTTGAGAAAAATCAGAAATATCATAATAGGAGATTTAAATGTGGACGATGAGATGCAAAAAATGATAGGAGAGATAAAAAATGATTAAAAAACACAAAGAAAAATAAAGTTAGTGAAGGCAGGAATAGAACTGGATGAGATAAGGATTGTAATGAAGAAAAGGAGGTCAGAAAGGAATTAAAAAAATGGAGCAAGAAAAAAATGAAGAAGAATGCAGGAGTAAAAAGAGGGAGTATAAGGAGTTTTGTGATCAAAAGCAAGAGGAAGAGAATAAAAGGTTTGAGAAAGGGGCGAAAAAGACTAGGGTGGAAGAAGAGGTTTGGAAGATATTAAATACAAAGAGAAAAATAATAAAAGGAGTGGAACAAGATATTGAAATCGTAAAATGCAAAAAATAATTTTCGCATTTGTTAGGAGGAGTAGAGAGAAAAGTTAGGAAGGTAGGAAAAGATGGTAGAGAAAAAAATGAGGAAGAGGGCATAACAAGGGAAGAAATATACAAGGTGTTAGGAATAGTGAAAGATGGAATAGCACCTGGTATAGATCAGACTCCAAATTATGTATGGAAACATGAAGGGACGCAACTAAGGGAATGGGCGTGGATAATATGTGATAGAGTATGGAGAGGAGAGGGGTGGCCAGAGTTATAGAAAGAAGGAGTACTGATATCAGTATTGAAGAAAGGCATATGAGAGGAAGTTAAAGAATATAGGGGTGTGACGCTGATACCAACACTCTATAAACTATATGTAACTGGTTTGTCGGTAATATTAAAGAAGGAAGATCAGGAAAAAATGATGGAGCCACCGAATGAAACAGGATTAGGAAAGGAATGGGTGTTATGGACAATATATAAGGCATTATTCCTGAACTGCCTCAAGTTTAAAAGTTATGTCTTCCGATTGCCTCCAAAGGTTCAGAGTGCATTCTATTTTTTTCAACTTTCTCATTTTTATAAACAAATTGCCATTTAAAATGTTTATTCAACATTTTCTAGTCTTTGGACAGTTTTTATTTTTTATACGTATTTTTGAACGAAAGCATGACTTTTTTTCGATAAAAATGTTGTTTGGAATTTTGGGACTGGAAATAAATATATAGTTCTGCGAAGATATGCGAGCGAAACCCTTCCTTGTGCGCTCGGACAGATCGGCCAGTTCAGCCGATGCACCGACCGACGTTGTTTCGTATAAATTCAATTCATTCAAACATGCTTTTCATTGGTACAGAAACTTTCAAAAAATTAATTTCAGCGCTTCTTAATGCATCGAAAATTTTTGCATATAGTTATAAACCAATTACAGAAAACTTGTATTTTTTAAGAGAGCGTTCACCCTCTCCCTCCATAATGTTTTTTTTTAGGATTTTCGGTATATTATACAGTATTCGTCCTTTCACATAGACTGTCCTTTGTTTCTTGGCATCAAGCAAAACGTTGCCTCCTGAAAGGTAAAAGCAGCCAACGTGTAGTATTCAGAATTTTTCTGTGTGTTTTCTGTGATTTCTTGCTTTTCGTTTTTATTTCTTAGTTGTATACATTTACAAATTATTTATCCTGCTTTTCTGAGGGTTTTGTTAATTTAGTTCAGGTTATAAGTTTGCTTTCAAGTGTCTTTTCGATTCGCTGCTTTCGAAGCAAATTGAGATCCCTAAAGATCTTTCATGGCCATCTAGCGCTGACCATGTCTTCGATGCAAAGTTTTCGTAGCAGAAGTGCAAATCCTCTCCGCAAGGAGAAATATGTAAGAGGAATCGATTTGAGGCTTCTAGTGGAAAATCAGCAAATAGTTTTTCCTGATTTGCCGAAAAGCATACAATATATGGTGCTTGTAGAAAATAATGTAGAATTCTTAATTTACAGCCATCCAGAGTTATAGAAGAGCCTGGTATTAATGTACAGAAATAGAAAAACGAGGACACAGATTTTTTCTTGCCAATGATAAATGAAAAAGAAGGATTCAATTATGGAAATCATTTAGTGGGTCTTGAAGTCCTGAATCAAATGAAAGAAAAATTAGAGCAGAAGGGCACTACATATTCAGAAAATATTTGTTTACCCACCCTTGCGCCTAAGTCTTGGACTCGCAGACAAATCATGCGAGAATTCGGTGTACCTGAACGTGAAGCCAGTTGCCACGGAAAGATTTTATATCTGCCAAAAAACTAAACGGTACTCGTGAGCAAGTGCAGAAGAGACTGATTAATTGCTATCCTTTAGAATTATATGCCAGATTTGTAGCCTTACATGAAATCACAATGTTTGTGTTTGCGTTTATCATAAAAACGTAAAGTTAATGTTGAATACAATTGATATTAAACATTCAACTGACAGAACTGACAGACAATTGTCAGATTATCATGACTGCCTTGAATAAATCATGTGCCGTGAACCCACTGACGCTTGTCATTTTAACGATGGCGAATCTTGTCCTGAAATTGAAAATTTTAAAAAGTACCTGACTGATCTATTGGACGTGAATAGTTTCGACACAGTGACATATCAAGTTTCTGAAGCACCTTAAAGTTATACTAAAGGAAGGAGAGTGTCTAATTTGGCTTGACTATGCTGAAAATTATGCTTTCATCATTCAAAATGCTTCACAATCATTCCATTGGAATAATAATCAAGCATTTATATTTACAGTATTTATTTATTACAAAGATTGAAACGAACTGAAGAATTTTAACATGGCAATCATCTCAGATTGTTTAAGTTATGCCACTGTAGCTGTGTACTCATTTCAAAAGTTTTTTAACGAGTACCTCAAGAAGAAATACAGCTTTGTTAAAAAATTTTCTTATGCGACAGATGGAACTACGCAGAATATTTTTTAAAAATATGCCTTCATAAATCTTTTAAATCACAAAAAAGATTTTGGAATTTCTACAGAAACACATTTCCAGGTTAGAGCACATGGAAAAGGTCCAGCTGACGGGATCGGTGAAAATTTGGAAAGACTTGAGGCAAAAGCTAGCTTTCAGCGCTCAGCACAGTGTCCAATCCTAACTGCCATGAAGTTATTTGAATGGGCTAAGAATCATTTTAAGGAAAAAGTAATTCTTTTCAGTTCGAAAGAAGATCACATAGAGATGACGAAAAAACTAGAAACTAGATTCAATGAAGCAATTGCAATTTCCGGCCTTCTAAAATACCACGCATTCATTCCAAATGAGAACGAACAATTGCAGCCGAAAAAGCTTCATTCGAAACAGAACATGATCTGTTTCTAAACACAGTCAAAAAGCCTCAAGTTCAGAGAAGCAAAGAATGCGTGAAAAAAGTCGAACTAAATAAATTATGGTGAATTTAGTTCAGCTTGTCTGGAGAATCATGCATATAACCAAGTCCCCGGTAGGACTGGCCAAGCTGCCCGAGCACGCGAGGAAGGGTTACGCTCGGATGTCTTCGCATAACTATATAACTATTATATAATAATATTATATAATATATACTATTTAAGCTTTCGTTTATAAATCATTTTAAAAAAAGTAAAAAACTGCCCGAAGAGTAGAAAATGTTAAAAAATCTTTTTAAAGGAAATTTTTATAATAAAAATTAAAAAATTAAAAATAAAAATTTCACAGAATCGCTTATAGGAAAGTCAACTCTCATTTGTAGAAAGGAAGTGATGAACATTTGAAAATACTCGCTTTGCCCGGGGGATGCGGCTTTTACCTCCTATAGTTCGAGGAGGAATAGTAGTAAAAGTATAAATTGTTGGGTATACTACTATCATATAGGCAAACAAGCTCTGAAAATTTAAAGGCAATAGGAAGACATGACTTTTAAAGTTGGGGCAGTTCAGGAATATATGTTCCTATATGCCCCATATATGTTCTGAGCTATCTAGTTAATAAGAAGACTAAAACCAGAAAATTAGTCACGATAGCAATGTTCGAGGACTTAAAGGCGACGTTTGACTCTTTTCATCGAAGCTAAATAGAAAAACTTACGGTAAAATATAAATGAAGAGAAAAATTTAGGAAGGAATGAGGTTGGGAAGGAAAATATATATACACTGCCATACGCAGATTTTATAGTGTTGATATGGTTTAGAAAAGTTGTGGGAACAAAGAATGATGGAGAATGTTGTTATTTGATACGATGGTATGGTGGGTATTGGGTAATGGGGCAGTGGTATAAGAATGAAAAGAAAGGAAATATATTTAGAGTTTACAAGAAAGGTATATAAGGTGGAAATTTGAGACAAAGCTGGAGGAGTGAAAGGGAGGGGAGTTATAGAGAAAGTGTTTGATGAAATTAGAAGACAGGATAGGGAGGGCGATAGAATTAACGGTATGGTAAGAAGAAAGGAGGGAATTCCTTAATTCTAGAGGTATAGAAGACGGGACTGGAGTAAACTACGAAGAGATTAAGGATTCAAAATATAATAAATGGTTTTACATGATGAAAAAGCAAGGAGTATCAAAATAATTAGCAAAGGGATGGAGAGAGATAAGGTGGACCAAAATAGCAAGATTTAGATTGGGAAATGATTTAAGAGAAGGGAACCTGTATGGGAAGCAAGTTGGAGAGGAATGGAAGATAAAGGAAGATGGCAAAAGAATGCGGTTATGATCCTAGGGGAGGATAGATTAGAAAAAATGGATGAAGGAGCTGGAGAGTGCTAGAGGAGCGAATGAGAAAGAATGAAAGAATGTATGAAGAAATGTCTAGTGCGCAACTGGTCTTTTTTCTTTGTTCCGTTGACTCATCGAACCACCGTAAGACGAAAAGAGAGGGAGACAACATCCAAGAGGTCTATCCTCTTTCATGTAATTGACTGAACGAGAGAATCAACTGTCCTCTTTTGGTTCACGGACTTTTACACACAGTCCACCATCTCGTATTGTAGAATCAGCCTAATTATCGAAAGAAAGGAAGAGAAACTTGCCGCTATCGCTTTTCTTCTACTACTCTTAAAGTCCATTCCGGAAGCCCCGGAAATGGCAGAGAGCCATTTCCTAGTTCGCGGCCTCCGATCATCCAGGATACAGAGGGTCCAGGGACAGTATGGCAAATCAGTGTAACGGACGCTAATTGGCTCCGCCATTTTGGGTACACTTCCGGTTCATATATATATATACTTAGTATAGCTTCGTATCGGAGTGGTGTAATGTGCAGTATGCATCAGGATTTTTTTAAAACAATTTTGTGCAATTAGGAGAAGCAGAATCGTCAAGTAAATAAATATAAATAATTTTCTGTTGTTAAATATACAAGTAATTAAAGAAAACATTTTTTAAGTGGGTGTGCGAGTTATGAAAAATGCGACTAACCTCAAAACACACTGTATGTATGGAAATTATTTTTAATAAAAATTTCTAAATATATATCTAAACTTTGTACGAAACATCGTTTATTATCTTAATTTCCTAATTTTTAAAAATAAAGTAAAATACCCGCAGGCATGTGGATTTAGGTAATTGTTTTATTTGTTAATTTAAACAAAACAGCTTTTCCTCGGTGCGTGGGCTAATAACTTCTGGTTTTATTTATTTATTTCAATAAATCAACTGTCCACCGCATATAAGGGTTCATAGATTGTATTTTGTCATACGGGGATTAGGTTTAATTTAGTTTCCCATAAGACCAATTGATCGCAAGGGATCAGCCAAATTCGTGAAGGATACGCAGGGGGTCCTTCAGAGTAAAGTTTTAAGCCCGTTCTGTAGTCAACACTAGGGGCTCTTATTTAAGAAAAGGTTCTTACCTCCATTTAACCTTGAAATTTACCTCAAGGTCAAAATTGATGGTACAGTAAAATATGGCCCTCGGCCCTGGTCAACCTTTGCCGTATTTTGCAACCACTAATACACCCGAGTTTGGAAACAGATATTTGCACAAGAGCCATTTTTCTCTCTCGAATTTCATTGGTCGGCCGCCATGATCAATTGACATTGGTGCAGTGATGAGAATAGCACTTATAGAAAAAAACAGTTACACATGCAGGATTTGATGTTTGATAGTAAAAATTCACTGAGTCATGATAGTTATTGTTGAGCAACAAAAAAAGAACATCATTTATTTTGAAAGGATTCAAAGTACTTGTCTGCTAACAAAAAATATACATTAAGATTACACAATTAATTTACGGAAGACGAGTAAGAGGTACCGACTCAAACTGAGTAACATTCGACACTGACCCTGACCACCTCGAAACGTCTCACGATGGAAAAGTATATTAGCGTCTACAAGATCAGAATGATACCTTGTAGACGCATTTGAGAGAAGAGAATACTCACACAAGATATAAACACTCATACAATCCAAAAAAATACCGACAGTAAATAACCGGAACATTCCCCCCCTCCCCCTTTTTGGATGATTAACAAAAAGAAGAAAAAAGAGTTGAGTTCCACCTGCGAAAGGGTGAACTGGTAAGACACACAATTTCACAATGGGTCTATCGAGAGTCCCAGTAGCAGTTCGTAAAGTTATGGACCTGACATGACCTTCAGCATCCGGATGTGTAGCAATGACACGACCTAGAGCCCACTTCGTGGGAAGAAGGTTTTCGTGCAAGATAAGCACAATATCGTCGATCGGCACAGGCTTCTGTCACTTCGGACGAGTTTGAAGCCCTTTTAGATATTCAAAGGACCATCTGGTCCATAAATCTCCATACATCTGTCTGGTAAGCTGCCAGCGTTGTAATCAGTTTTGCTTAAGGTCGATGAGAGAAGGTTCTGAAACCGAGAAGACTGGAGAACCGATCAAGAAATGACTTGGTGTTAACGGCCCTAAATCATTCGGATCATCGCTCTGAGCCTGTAGTGGTCGTGAATTTAGGCAAGCTTCCACCTGTGTGAGGAAGGTTGTCATTTCCTCAAATGTCAGAGTAGTATCTCCCACTACTCGACGAAGATGATGTTTTAGAGAAAGAACAGCTACTTCCCAAAGTTCTCCAAAGTGTGGGGCGGCTGGAGGATTAAAAAGCCACATAGTTCCGTTATCAGCAAGATAGCGGCTGATTTGACGTCACGTATCAAGCGCCAAATTGCTTTCACAACACTGTCACTTTAATTCTGTAAAGAACACTGCAATCCACTCGCTGAAGCCCTCATCCGGCTTTCGAAAGGACCAAATATGATAAGAATAGCACTTAAAGAAAAAAACAGTTACACATGCAGGATTTGATGTTTGATAGTAAAAAGTCACTGTGTTATGATAGTTATTGTTGAGCACCAAAAAAAGAACATCATTTATTTTAAAAGGATTCAAAGTACTTGTCTTCTAACAAAAAATATACATTAAGATTACACAAGTAATTTACGGAAGATGAGTAAGAGGTACCGACTGGAACTGAGTAACATTCGACAATGACCCTGACCACCTCGAAACGTCTCACGATGAAAAAGTATATCAGCGTCTACAAGATCAGAACGATACCTTGTAGACGCAACAGAGAGAAGAGAATACTCACACAAGACATAAACACTCATACAATACAAAAGAATACCGACATTAAATATCCGGTATATGCAGTGTTACGGCGGATTAAGTTGTAAACGAAATTTAAATTCCCTTATTTAATGTTGTTCGTCATTAAACAAATTAAAAACCCCAATTAGGGGGAAATTAAATTTGTTAAATTCTGCAGAAGTGTCAACAAACAATTTAATTAACAAACCTAATTAAATTATCTTAGTCTTTAATGTGGGGGGAGGGATGGTTCTTCGCTGTTTAGAGGACAACTTTAGGACTCGTGTGGTCACTGGGCACCCCCTAGCGGAAGAAACGGAAAATTTCGGAAAGACCGCTTCGGAAATATTTAGGAAAGGGTTCGAAAAGAGTTCGGAAAGAGGTTCCGTTCCGATTCTTTCCGAATTGTATGGGAACTTTGCTTTCGATTTCTTTCCGAACTTTGAGCTCTCCCATGAACCTTTCCGAGTCTTTCCAAATGTCCCACTCTCCGATTTTTTCCCGATCATTTCCGAATGTCGCCGAGTGTTTCCGATATCTTCCCGAATGTCAACGAATATTTCCGAATGACCACCCACTTTACTCTTACCGAATGTATCCAATTTTATTCCTGATCAAATAAAAAAATATATATTTTTATAATAATAATTTATTTTCGTCTTCTAATCCTTTTAGCTTGCAGCGATCATATTAATTACTGCTGAATCCGGCAAATATTTAAAAATTATGAATATTCCATTTACTCAAGTTTCATTTGTAATCACTAAAATAAGTCTTTGGTAATATTCCTTCACAAATATAACCACATATAATTGCTTTGTTTTAAATGATCTTTCCTTCCTTAGGGGCTGTAAGACCTTGTAGTTGGTGGGGAGGCTTAAGCGTAAGGGACATCCCTATAAACGGGCTCTCCAGGGTGGTTGAAAAGGATCCCTATAGACGGGCTCTCCTGGTATGCATGATTGTAGT
>JAAAKG020145937.1:0-32696 GCA_010014905.2 Druon quercuslanigerum
ACATTTTTCTAAATAAAATGATTATTGCAATAAAAATACCTCAATTTGGACTTACAATACAGGAAATTATTATTAATTAAGAGATAAATATTTACTAAGAGTTTTAATTCTTAGAAAACGTTTAAAATTAAATTCGACATCCAAACCTGAAATTTATCATAAAATTGATGCTTGATGGATCTTAAACACATCTTCAAATTTTTGTTTCATACCAAAAATTTGGCAGAAACTTCCATCTTTGTGAAAAGGTAACACCTTCTACTTCAAACACAAACTAAAAAATGTTAAACAGTAAACAATAAAAACAAGTAAATCATAAAAGGTGCTTATCCGTTTTTCTTATACTACTTCTAACAATTTTGTGTTGTGCAACCAGCAGTCAATTAAAATGTTTGAATATTTTATATTTATTAATTGAACACTCTCTATGTAGATTTTGAATGCAATGAATAATAATAATTATAAAAATTGAAAAGACTTTCAGATAAAAAATAATATATAACCGCTGTTGTTAAACTAATAATATGATACACTTCTGTCAGTTTCAAACCTCCAAGCGAGTTTTAACAAGCCGAATGAAACACGAGCATCGGTTTTACTCTCTGCTGGTGCACATAATTGGTAGAATTACTAATGATCCCCATAACAACCGATTTCTCCGCCCATGCAGCGTAATAACGTTACGTAACAACAAAGTAATAAAATCCAATTAAATTTAAAATCCTGCAGAGGAATTTTCATTAATATACAAAGGCAGAAATTTCTAAGAACTAAAAATAAATTTTAAAAAATTTATGTATTATGTTGAAAACGAAACCTTTCAAAATTAAATTAACAAAAAGAGTGACCCATGGGTCAAGAAAAGCACGGAAATCAGGGTAACCTTTAAAGTTTAATAATTTTTTAAAATTTAATTTGGAATTATTTTATTCCATTTAGAAAATATTATATGTTTAACATGTTACACAATTAAGATTCTGGCCATTAAATATTAATGGGTTGGGAAAATGCACGATTGGTCAGAGAAATGTTAGGTAATTTTGAAAATAAAGTTTTGCGGCTGCAAATGCAAAGTAACTGCAAATGCAAATGCAAATGCAAATTGCAATGCAAAGTAACGGTACATGCGGGTTTCCTTTTTCATTATTTACAGAAATTTTTAACCATTTGAATACTTTTTTAATTAAGAATATTGTTTACTATCTTCGAGAAAAATTTCGGCATTTGGCATATTTAAGAAGATTCAAATTTAGAGCATTATTTTTTATACAAGAGGCAATGGGAAAAATGTAAAAACATTCATGAATTTAAAGAAGACATTTATGAATAAATTGCAGTTAACAAATTTAGAAAAATTGAAAAATTTAGAAAAATTTAGAAAAATAAATAAAAATATGGCTCTACAGTTGGCTCTTGTTAAATGTTTATGCCTCTAATTTTCTCGCCGATAGTAGAAGCTAAAATGTATCACAGTGGCCTTTCAGATACAATAACATCCAGAAAATTCTTAAACCGTAAAATTGAAGAACTGTCTATTAATAAAGGATTTTTTTTAAACTAACCAGTAGTGGGAATGAGTGGGGGTGCAAATGAGTAGGTGAATGCGTATGTTTGTAAAGTATATTTCAACTGTTGGTGTTGTTACCTTTTTATTAATGTGGAATTTTATTCCGAAAACTAAAATATGCGTTAAATGCGATGGGATGTTACATTTAACTACGAACGGTCGAAAGCAAGACGTAATTTAACGTTGTGGGAAACGGTCCTTTTTATGGAACGTCGTCTTGATTATGTCCCCTTGTTGGAACAGTACTAGAAATAGTGAGATAAAAAAGAATTATCCACAGACTTATACAAAAATTTCATCGGGATTTACAAACATTTTTGGTTATGATTGAAAAGAAAAAAGTCCTTTAATGGTATTTGAAAGTATTAAAAAAAATGCATATGATGTATCTACAGATTTGCTGAAATTTCCGTCTCCAGTATCACTAATCAGCGAAAAGTGACGAGCCTTGATGAACGAAAATAAAGAAACCAAGCTGATTATTAAATACGTTTTTTGTAATATCAATCACTCAAACATTATATATGACATTTCAGACCAAAATTTATTCATTTTCATTTTCCCAGTTGTATATACAAAATTTTTGCATGTCCCCCATTATGGAACGGTTCAGTCCTGCGTTCCAAGTTTACGGACAGCTCCTCACAAGGAGCACGTTTTTTGGAACGCGGGCACATTTTGTTCATTACGCAGTTTTATTGAACATTTTTCACGTTTTTGTGCTCAAAAATATTATTTATCGATATTATAAACAATTTTATCAACATAAAATATGATCAGTAAATGATTTCGGTACACAATCTCTTAATTAAAAACACCACCTAACATTGCCTACAAACGTATCAATAGGTTGTTTTGTATGGCGCTCAATATTGTTTGTTTATTTGTTTTATAATAACTAATTATGAATGAGATCGATTATGGAGAAAATTGAGTGCGTAAACAGTAAAAATCAATAGGAATTACACATTAATCTTTTTTACTAAAAATTTAACCATTTCATTTTAAATGAAGATTTTTCTCATTTGAAAATTTATCTTATTGGTTAAAAGTTCAAGTACTCCAGTTAAATATTCATCATTTTGATTTGTAAAAAAATTTTTGTTTGAAAATTTATCTTTTTTAGTTAAAAGTTCAACTATTTTGTTGACATTTTTTTGTTGAAAATGAAACTTTTTAGACAGGAAATGTAAGTAATCCAATTAAATTTTACATCGTTTTAGTTTAAAATACATCTCTTGAGTTTAGCATCAAGTTTTTAACTAAAAATTTACCTATTAAATTTTCGGTTGTAAAGAGAGCTTTTTTAATTAATATTTTGTCCTTTTTTGTTGAAATTAATCTGCTTCTTTGAAAATTCATTATTGTTATAAAAAATTTGAGTATTAGATTTATATATTTATAACTTTGGTTGAAGATCTGTATTTTTTGTGGCAAATTAATTTTTTTTAACTGATAATTCAACTTTTCAATTTTTTATTGATAATTCATCCTTCGAAGAAAAGCGAAACTATTTTTTTGAGAATTAATTTATTATGAATGAATTATGTGACATTTTTTGTTTGTTCAAAAATTTTTTTTTACTGAAAATGTCATTTTCTCAACTAGTACATCATTTTAGGTTAAAAAGTATCTCTTTGGTAGAACATGAATTCTTTAAACTGAAAATTCAACTATTTAATTTTTAGCTCAGAATTTGTCTTTTCTTAGTCGAAAATTCATACATTTTGTTTTAAAATCGTCTTTTTGAATGTAAAATAATCTTTTGTTTAAAAATTTATTATTTTTGTTGATTTTACCAATTCAATTTTTTGTTGGAAACTCATTTTTTTAGTTTAAAATTCAACTATTTGGTTGAAAATGGATCTTCTTTACTTGAGAAATCATGTTTAAGGTTATAAAATTTAGAATTAAAGTTGAAGATTCATCATTTCAGTAGAAAATTTATTCGTTTGTTTGAAAATGTAACTATTTTTTTGATAATTTATTTAGTAATAATAGATTGTTTTAAAACTGTTGTTTATTTTTTTGAAAAATTATTATTTTTCAACTAAAAATTCAAGTATTCCTATTGAATATTCCATCATTTCTGTTTAAAATTCATCTCTTTGGAAGAACATTAATTTTCTTAACTGGAAAAAATTTTTGATTGACAATTTACGTTTTTGAGTTGAAATTTCGTATTTTTTTTGTAGAAATTAATCTACTTGGTTAAAAATTCATGTTTTTGGTTTAAAATGCATCTATTCTAGTTTAAGATTCATCATTTTGGTTGAAACGTTGTTTTTCGTATTTACTGGAATACTAATTTTTCTTAGTGAAATACACATTTATCACACACACGCACACACACACATCATAGATTTAAATACTTATAATGTGTTACATTTTTTAATTCTATTGTATTTATTGCATATAAAAAATAAACAAATAAAAGTTCTAAGATAGAAAGTAACAAGGAATTATCTACTTATTTCATTTACTCTGATATTTAGTTATTAATATTTATATTATAAATGTTAAACTGACAGGAATTTTCTTTCTTTTTTAAGATTATGTTTCTTTAAATAGAATAAATTTACACAATTTGATTTAATCTTTGAACGCTTGGTTTATATATAAATAAATATTAAGTCTATTATATTTTCGTGATATTCATGTTAATTTAATAAATGCACACCTATTTAATATTTATTAATGCTTTCAACACATTTTTACACTTGGATCCAAGTGTCACAGCATGACAGGTACCGGTTCCAAAGGGGAGTCATTTCCTGTGGAACACAGGAACATAGTGAAGAAAGGGTGTTCCATCATAGGGAAATGCTAAGCCTTTACATTTTCCCTCTTATTTTTATTTGATTAGCACGAATAAATATTGTGTGACTAGTTTTTGATACTAAAGATATTGGTCTTTCAAAATATATTTGCATTATTTTTAGTAGTTTACTCCAGCATTTGTAATCGACGATATTTTTTTCGTTACTCTGAAAACCGTTCCATAATACGGCCCGTTATCTTATTTAATTAAAAATTCAATTTTCTTGAATAAAAATGAACTTTTTTGTTAAAAATTCATTCTTCTTGGTTTAAATGTCATACATGTTCTAAAACATTGGACTTTCTATTTGAAAATTAAACTATTTGGTTTGAAGTTTGTCCTTTGACAGAAAAATCTTCTGGGTTGAAAATTGATCATTGCAGTTTTTAAATACAGCTATTGGGTAAAAAATTCATCTTTTGTCGGAAATTTAATTATTTTGTTAAAAATTCAAGTATTTTGTTAGAAAATTATCTTTTTTGTTCTAAAATTTAAGTGTCTTATTAAAAATTCGTGCTTTTGGATTAAATTCACCTTTTATGGTAGCAAAAATAAACTTTTTCAGTTGAAATAATTTGACATACTGAAATTGTAATCTGAAATTATTTTATTCCGTTTATTTATGATCAGGAAAAATAAAAAAATATTTTCAGAAGAATCACGAAAATGTCAGGGAATTTTGAAAACGAAGTTCTTAAGCCACCGTGAATAAAGCTTGTATTGAGCTAAAAATATCAAAAATTTTCGTATGTTCCTGAGAGAAAAAAAATGCAATAACGATATCAAAGGCCTATACAGAGGTTTGCCCTGAATTCTTGCGGTAATACGTGTGAAATTGCTGAAGGGTGCATTTTCAGCTCATCATTTCAAGATTGCGTTCCAAGAATACTATAAATTTCCCTCTGTCTTCTTTCAGGTTGAAGCGAACACCTTCAGCATTTTAAAATCGAATAGAAATGATCAAAATGACAGCTTTTGAATGATGAAGTTTTTAAAAATAAAATAAAGGAATAATGCTTAATAGTGCATAAATAAAGAATTTGAATATCGAAATAACTCTTAAACTAAAGTATTAACGATACTGTGTCTGGCATTTTTTACGCTGAGAGACTTTTATAATTATTAGTAAAAACTTCAAATTTATTCATTCTCTTCGTTCATTGATCCCGCCCACTTATCGTGTGCAGTTTTCTCTTGCGAATTCAACAATTTTAAATTTTAAATCTGTCATATCAAATTAGTTTCAACTTATCATCTTCAAAATTAAATAATTTTTCACGTTAAACCTTCAAAATTAGACTGTTAAAAAAAACATTGAAAATTGCATACGTTTCTATTATACATATTGAATACTGAAGAGGCTCTAATTCCAATTATTCAAAATGTAAAATTTTTCGATTTGAAGATCATTTTTTAGATTTCGGAACTTTTCAGTGCAAAGGATAGAAGATTCTGTAGCAGAATAGAATAGCGTCTTTTATAAAAGCTTAGTTTTGAATTAACTACTCAAAAAAATGGAAAAAACTTAAAAATTATGTATTTATAAAATATATATCTACAACATTTAATAATTCGCTATTTTCTTTTTTAAAATTTAAGAATTTTCAATTATAGTTATTCGAAATGGTAGAATTTTGAATTATTCAATCTTTAAAGTTGAAGATCTTTTGATCATAAAAATTTATGATTAAAAAATCTGCCCTCAGCGCGGGGATATTCTCATAGGATTCCTAGAGATTCTCAAAACGTAAACATTTCAAGAAATCCGCGGTAGTCAGTTTTCACATATATTTGTTTATTTTCAAAGATTAAGAACTGAAAACTTAAATTTTGATTTCCAGAATCATTAGTTGTCGAAATTGGAATTATGCATCTTTAAAATTAAACTATTTAAAAAATTTTATTCAAAACAAGCTCATTTTAAATTGTACAGATTAAAAATTAAAGGATCTTTAATTGAAAATCTTCAAGATAAACGTATTTTTACAAGAGGACAACAATTTTATGATCTTAAACTGTAAACATAGAAAACTAAACAAGCTGAAAAATGTTTAATTGTGAACCTCTTAAAAATGGATTAGTTCGAAAATCGAAGACATCGCTATGACTGCGAATTCTATAATGCCTTTAAATAATTATATCTTATTACGATCTTAGATTTGAATAACAGTCACAGATTACTTAAAATTTATTAAAATTAAAATTAAATTAAAATTTTATGAAAGCCAATGTAGCACTTTCGATTTTTAGAGCGAGAGATATTTATAGACAAAATTGTACTGTAATTCATTTGATTTTTTTTAACGAAAAATTACTTCCGAGATATTACTTAATTCTAACGAACCATGAAAGAAAGATTCTAAAAGAAGCAAGTGTTTCCAAAAAAAGCTCTTGTCCAAGGTACGAGGCGTCCCAAAAATGTAGATGTTGACTCAGAAATAGTTGCATAACTCTTTTATTTTTTACTTTCAACAACAATTTCTTTCGAGTTTTACTTAGCTCTGTTGAATTTCTAGAGAAGCGCGTTTAATAAAACGCATTTCATAAATCTAGAAGTTACGCTCTTGTTCCCGGGGACCCTTCAATTATATTTTATAGTAGTTTTTATTTAAGCATGTATTTAATTGTTATAATTAGGCAATCAAAGCAAGAAACGTGTCATGAGCGCGTGCAGCGTGCTATTTTTGCTATTTCAATATTAATAGTTAAGCTCTTCTCAGAACAAATTTATCTAGCTGTTCAAAATGCTTAAGTACTTTTGTTGCTGTATGTGTGTGATATAATAACTGTAAAGCATATCCACTGACGTTTATTTGCGGTTTACCGCATTTATAATTTTGCAATCTTTCAGCAGTAAAGCTCTCGCAGACGACATTTTCGAGTAATCCCCTGGAAACACACGAAGTATTACATTTAGTGATTTAGTATTATCAGTCTATGCATGAACTTGCAATGTTTATTTCAGATTAACAATAATTGAGATTCATTCAAATGCTCGCCGCTCTAATCGTTAATGGAACTAAATTGCAGCCACAGGAAACATTTGATAATTTTTGCAAATATCGTTTGTAATGTAGAGAATAACAGCGAAAATTAACTAATAAATTGTTTTTAACATTCAATCTCTGAAACCAAATTCCTTTTTGAATTTAATATTTCTTTTTTACAAATTTTATTCAGCTTTTTATTACTAATTTAATGAAGCTACTCTTTTTCGCACCTTTTTTTATTCTGAAAATAACTCTACTGAAACCTTTTTTTCTCCTTGAAACGTTTTGGATATTTTTTCCACGTTTTCATTTCAATGTCCAAAATTGAAATAAATTTAATTTGAATGTAATCAAACTTTGACAGATTCGAAATAAAGTATTTAAACGCTTAAAGGTAAAAAACGTCAAATGCTTTCAATTTGAAATGATTAAATTATTATTTTAAATATAAATGTGTCTATGTCGAACAATCCAAATTCAGAATCAAACAATATTTTTGATATTTAAAATTACAATTTGTATTCCCTTTAAAAGCTCTGATTTGGGAGTACCCACGTCACTTGATCCAAGTGACTGGGAGAAAAAACCAGGCCTGTCCTAGATCTGGACCTATATTTAAACCTAGGTTCAAACATAGACTCATGTCCGCCACCATTTTTTTGTTTTTAATAAAACAAAATTATTGCGATAAATTTTTTCAGAGAATTCATTGTTACATTCTCGTCAGAGAAGGTACTAGATTCGTTTAAAATTTGACCCCCTCAGTTTTTGTCAAATGTCTGTATGTCTGCATGT
Organism: Druon quercuslanigerum; assembly: GCA_010014905.2. Classification (NCBI taxonomy): domain Eukaryota; kingdom Metazoa; phylum Arthropoda; class Insecta; order Hymenoptera; family Cynipidae; genus Druon; species Druon quercuslanigerum. The sequence goes on from JAAAKG020145937.1 coordinate 8,174, forward strand.
CTGCATGTCTGTTTCTACGATTACTTTTAAAAAAATCAATCTATTAGATTGCCCTTTGGTGCACTATTTTAGTGTCCTTAACTAAGGGTCAAGTTCGTTAGCTAGTTCGTTGCCATTTTGGATAACAATGAAAAATTCAGCACATTTTGAACATTTTTGATACCACTTTTTTCCAAATTTAAAAGTTCTCTGTACTAATATTCATAGTCTTTAAAAAGTCGAACAATAATTCTTGTGACTTTTTTCAAAAAACAAAGAATTACCAGAGTTATAGCATTTAAAAAGTTTCAATAAACACACGAAAATGAACATTTTAAGCCAAATAACGCACGATATGAAAAAATTTAAGTAAAAAAAAATGTTGCTTTTCGAAGTCCCTACAAAATTATCATAAAAGATTTTTGAATTTTCTTGAAAAATCGAAAATTTAAATTTTTACAACATAAAAAATAATGGAAAATCCAAGAATTACACTTTTTCGGTCAAGCTAGGCAAAATACGGTAAAGCATGATGAAAAAAAATTGCGCATTTGCAAAAGGTCTACAAATTTGTTATGAATCACTTTTTGATAGGATGCGTAGTTTTCGCTGTAATTTTGAAAAAAATCATTTAAAAGTCAGAAAAAATCTGCTCGCTGCGTGACAAATTAATTTATTTTTACATTCTCATCAGAGAAGTTCAATACAATTTTATCTTTTTAATTGTTGTGAAATGTCAGAATAAAAATGTTGATTTTTGAATGCCCTACAAGATTACAATAACAGCTTTTTGAATTTTTTTGAAAAAAAAAGAAAATTCAAATTTTGACAGCATAAAAAATAATGGAAATTCCAAAAATTACATTTTTTCAACAACAAAAGTATTTTTTTTAATGCGCGCTGCTTTAAACGAGACAATTAAAGTACGTCTGTTTTAATACCAACTCATGTGATGTATTGCAGTAATATACATTTATGGAAATGACATACAATTCGACGGACAGATTCGTGTGCGAAGCACGAGATACTTGATGAGAATGTGTTCGTTAAAGCCGAAGGAGCTTTAACAAAAGAGAATTCACAATTACCAAATTACTGTTATCGATGCTTTGACCTTTAGTTTCAAAAAGTCTATGCACAAGTGTAAGGAATATACAAAGACCAAGCGCAAAGCGATGAGATTGTCTTGAATGGAAATAGCTCTGATTAGTATAATTGAGTGAGAAATCGATTTTAAATAAAAATATTTTATTTTTATTTAAAATCGGAGATATTTAGTAGCTGATAGATATTATAAAAATTATTTTATTTTTTAAATTGAAATTTTGTATTAATAATGAAGAATAAGTTTTTTCAATAATTCCTAAGAAGAAAATATTTATTTATTTAGTGAAGGCCGAAAATGTTAAGTAACTTTTTGGACATTAAGAAAATGTATGGCAGTTGGCAGGCTAAGAGAATTTTTTTTATACAATCGAATTTTCTACTTTTTCTCGAAAACAAGGACAGATATAATGTCTCTTGTATTTTGTGATATCTTACGTTGTTTATGACAATGATTTAAAAAATCAGTTTTTAGGGGAAAAAGATTCTCCTGACCACAAAGATCATTGAACTGGTATGATTCTGAAAAAATCTTTACTTCTATTAGCAAAAATTATCTAATCTAATCATAAAATTATTTAATATCTATCAGCTACTAAATCTCTCCGATTTTAAATACAAATAAAATATTTTTATGTAAAATCGACCTCTCACTCAATTCTACTAATCTAAAAATTAGAAAAAAATTCCCTGTAAAAAATTTTCCTCAATAATTTTTTTTTTTTTTTTTTTAAATCAAAAAAATGGCGGCGGACATGAACCTATGTTTTAACCTAGGTTTAAGTATAGGTCTAGACCTAGGACAGGCCTGGTTTTTTTCTCCCGACCACTTGGATCAAGTCCTAAGAAAATACCAGGTTTTTTCGCGAAGTGTGCTATATGAGGTAAGCAGCGCATCCATAATTTTGCATTTCAAATGCGATATTGTTTCTACTAGGTTTCGCAATTGATGTTTCACAATGTTTTTTACGATCTTCTGTATGTTTTACTTAGAAAAGGCGAATAACACATTTATAAATACAATAACGAGGGTGCGACTTTTTTTCCCACATGAGCCACATAGCCCCCGTTTATCGTCATTTTTAAAATGTTAGGAATTGTGAGATTCTGAATGCTTTTGATTCAAAAATACTCAATGTGAAAAACTTTTTATTGACAATTTCGAATTTTTAATTATTTTACGGGTCGTCAATCAAAAGGGCGTAAGTACCAAAACGCTAGTTTTAAAGTAGTTACAACAAGCTGTCTGACCTCAATGCATGTAATTTAAAAAAAAAAACTTACAAAAATTATCCAGGTTTTGTCAAATTCTATCGAATCTTGAAAAAAGCAACCATTTCAAAGATCAAAGACCAAAGGTCCTAAAATGCGTTAATTTTGACTTAGGAAGAGTTGCATAACTTTTTTCTTTTTCATTTAAAAATAGTCGCTTTTGAATTAAAACTTACATCTACTGAATTACGAAAGGAGCTCTTGAAAACATCAATCGCCTGCGAGAAAACGTGGGCTTCCAAGTGAAGCTACCACTTCCAAGGAATATCCTTGTTGAAGATACGGCGCGTCCCTAAAAACGAAAATATTGACACACGAAGAGGTGCATAACTTTTCTCAATTTAATTTCGAAAAAAATAGTAGATTCGAAAAATTAATTAGTGTTATCGAATCGTGAAAATGACAAGCGAAAAGAAGCAATAACGTTTTCAAAAAAATGACGAAAAATTAGTATTGACTATTGACCCTCTTCTAAATCGAACTGTAGCATAATCCTCTACAAAGACAAAAGTTAAATAAATACAATTATTTTAAACGAATAAAACAAATTTTCAAAATTTGCAGATGATCTTTTGCTCAACGATTCCTTTCCTTAGTTTGGAAGGTGTTTATACTTTTTGGTGTCTATTCAATTTGATTTAGTTTAAATCTAAAATTAGTTTCTGTTTGAGAAATGCTAACTTTTACTGATAAGTTATGTTACGTCAGGAAACAATTCTTCTTATTGCCCATCGCTCGATATCTTGTAACCGTAAGTGAGAAGCGGTGGCGGTGTTGTTTTGGTGGCTCACTCGGTTGCCTGGATGGGCGGTATCCAGTTTTCTGTTTTTAGTTCTCTGACATTCGTGCCGGCAACTCGTGACCTTTTTCTGAGCCATCTTATTTAAAGTAATATTAAACATTCTTTCGAGTTACGATTTGTAAATTCTAAACTGATAATTCTTACTCTACTACAAGGTAGTCTCTATTTAAATCAGTAATTGTTGAACAGTCTCTTGTGCTTTGGCCTTTTCGAATTATTTTGAAGTGATCAGGAGAGTCGAAACGATTTTTTTCATGGGTGGGCTTACCGCAGAAATGTTCAAAAATAGTAATTTAAGATAGGTATTAAGTTTATTTTATTATTAGATTTATTTATTTTATGGGTGGGCTCCGCCAACCTATGAAAATTCATGAGTGGGATCAAGCTTACGCGGCCTATACGGCTCCGACGCCCCTGGAAGTTATAAGCTAGTGCTTTTTCCTTTAAGATTATTGGGAAACAAATTGATTTTCCCGAATCGATCGTCTTCTGGTGTTATGGAAAGTGACAAGTCAGATGACATATACCACCAGTTGCGTCCGAATCGATCTTTCCGAGCAGGGTCGTGGTCGTTTCTTCCGTAGTCTACATCTGGGCTGAGTTTACGAAACTATGTAAATATTTTTTATGTATAGCAAACGTAACGTGTTTACGTTGACTCGTGGGTTGGAACGCGAATTATGGCTGATTTAGTAGAATCATGTGTTTGAAGTTTTAAATTGGAAACCAAACCATTTTTGTTATTTATAATCTCACGTGGAAATTTAAAAATTTTCAATTTTAAGCGAAACATAACTAGTTAAATCCGTTCACAAACAAAAATAATGAGATAATATGAATCATCACATAAAAATGATCAAATGCAGAAAACATCGTTGACGATTTTATTCACGAAACATAAGGATCTTGCAAAATATAAAATTAATGCACTCAAAGCTTTTTCGATTCGCGAGCATGCACCTGTACTAGCAGCGTCCGGTTTTGGCATATTTGCTTTGGAAATGCGTTCCTATCGGATCGTGATGTTTTTCGTAACGCCTCCCGTTATTCATCGATACTAATATTTATGTGCGTTGATCTTTCGTTGTATTACTACATGGAACATAAACCTTCTACACCTATGCATATATGTATGGCTTCTTCCTGTTCTAAGGTATGCAAATATTTCTGCCATGTATGAAGTTCATATGAAATATCTTTGGTTCATGATGCAAAACTAATCGTAGGTGGCAACACCAAACAGAGTGCTAGCCCCTCTGTCAATGAGATACAATTTTCAATAAAATAAACTTTGTGAATAAGTATAAATTGCCATTTATGCATTTTATTATTATTGTTCTAGTTATACCATTAAGCCATTTACCTTTCGGGCTAAGGGCTACAGATTTTTAGAATGATCTAGAATCGCAGCGTTCCGCAACACTGCTCCGACCCATGTTGCTGATCAATCTCTCAAGCGATTACCCAAAGTGAAGAGCCTCACAAAGTCATTATGTGAAACTCCCTACTCGGGTCCATAATTATCCAACGTCTTTGGTTTCAGGCGTCATTCACTCCACTGACACTCTTTTTATAAACTTTGTGTCTCATAAACTTATGTATCTTCGAATTACGGTCTCATCCGCACATTCTAATCATTCTTTCCGCGGTTTGCCACTGCGCACATTGCAATTTACTTTTCCTTGATATGATTATTCCGTTACAAGTTTATGTTTCTATTTTTCAAAATGCCAAAACCGTCTTAGCTTTGTCCATCAGTATTTTTTCACATATCATGCGCAAGAATATAATGATTTTCGCGTTAATTAAACTCTTATCCTTTTCTTGATGGATCCACGTCTTGCTTTAACCACCAAAAACTACATGTTTCAAACTTCTTCATCAATATTTATCATATAGCATTCCAAGAGGTTTATCAATTCTTTTCTGGATGCCACACGCAAAGGGAGTTTAGGTTTACCATTATTCACCACATAACCCATTGTATGCATAATTTCCACTAAAAGGATAAATTAACTTCATACCCAAGCACGAAACATATGTTTAAAGTTTATTTAGCACATATATTTCATATATTTCTTATGCAACAGTGTAACAAGGGCCATTTAAGTTTCTTCTTCCATAGACAGAGGGCATAACACTCATCTCGGTGCTACCGTCAATTATTAGTTTTTCATAAAGAACACCATTTATGACGCTTACGACCGTTGGATCGATCCTCTCGACAGATATCGATATCTCAGAACATTGGTTTTTCATTTTGCCAAAATCCTAAATAGGGTGACAATCAACCATGCAAGTTTTAAGTGCTACTACTTCTTCTATTAAATTACATTTATGGTGCTAAGAAATTAAGTAGTCATTTTAAAAGAAGAAAAAAAACGATTCCACGCACGATCAACAAATGAATTTATAATTATTTATGATACAAGGGCCCTAATTGGAACTTATTTCTCGTATGAGGAACCCCAGATTTAGCTGAAGCAAAGCGAAGCCTAGATTAAATGAATACAAGGCGAAATAGAGGGCTCTGGTAAGTATTGTAATCACATGAGGAAAATTTTTCACACATAGGCCGTGCGTCATACAATATTTTTCTTCATAACGCAATCAGCTACTGAACTTTCATGTAGCGTGTAGACAGCGTTTTAGTGGGGTGATAATGTGAATCGCTTAACGTCTGATAAAGTCTGCTACAGCTGTTCGTTAGTCAGTCAAATAATGCAGTATATAATTGCTTTATAAAATTAGGACCCTACGTAAGAGGCTTATAGGCCTAAGCTTCTAAGTACTGTTTAAAAGTATTATTTCCAGGCGCTAAAATTCTAGTGAGTATTGCAATCATGCAAATATAAGTTCCATTTTAAAGTTCTATAACATACTCCGACTGCGGTATCGTTAGCTGCTCAACTGTCATCTGGTGTATAGGCAGCACCTTAGAGAGGCGATAATTTAAATCGCTTAGCGTCTGATAAAGTCTTCTACAGATGTCTTAAAGCCAATTAGATAGATTATATTAGATTACAGTATGTTATTACTTTATAAGCATGGGACTCTTGGTAAACCTTTTACAGACCTAGAGTTATAAATACTATTTTAGGGATCGTTTTCAGGCGCCAAAATCGCACTTATGATGGAGGTCTGATTAAATAGTTATCTATGATACAAGGATCCTAATTAGCACTTTTTCCTCAACTGAAGATGCAATTCAAAGCAGAGCTCAAGGTATAGTCGAGGCAAAGTGAAGACGAGGCGAAGCCGAAGGCTCTGACCAGTATTGTAAATTTTTACATCAGATTGCCACTTAAGGGCCATGTGTCATACAATATTCTTCATCACAACGCATTCATAAGTGCGATTTTAAGGTAGCATGACCTTCTCCAAACGTGCCATCGTCAGTTAGTAAACTGTCATGTGATGTGTAGACAGCAGTGTAGCCACTGTATACTTTTTCAATAATTATTATCTTCCATCTTACAATAAAACGTGTGTAAAATTTTTCTCGGCTTTACCAAACATCTCCTTTTAAATATCGAAGATCACTTTCTATTCAAGATTTTGAAATTAATGTTTTGTTCTAAAATGAATTTTTCTTACATTCTATACATTCAAGATTCTTGAAGCTTGTGATGGTATATCATTATACAAATTCTAAAATGAATCAGCATTTCTCAAACGGACCACCTAGGTCAATGCGTTTTTTCAGTAGTATTGAACATACTCAACATAAATCCGGATACATTTCGCTAAAAAAAATTTGTTTGAAAATAATATTCTTTATTAAATGTTGTAGACAATTTTTTGAAAAAAAATTACTACAAACTTTCTAATGAACCAAATTCTCTCATTTCATTCTCATTTGAATCGTCGTTAAACATATATTTGTGGTGATTTTCCCGATGTCCCACAGTTTGCAAAAAAGTTATTAAAACTTTTATCTTGTGTCACTAAGTGCAGCAAGTCGTAGCGTGCTCGCAAGCCTTGCGCGAAAAGAAAAAAGTTTTAATAACTTTTTCGCAAGCTGCGGGCCATTTTTTTTATGAACGGCATATTTTTAAAAAACAAAATAAGTATTTGTGGTGTTTTTTCCAAGTCAAAATATGGCGAAAAAGATATTTTTACTTCAATTTGTTATAAACAAACTCATAAACAATTGACCAAAATGCAATGTTTCGAATCGGGAAAAATCACCACGAATAAATGTTTAACGATGATTCAAATGAAGATGAAGTAAGAGAATTTGGTTCATTAGGACTAAATTCATATAATAAATTGATAATAATTGTGATCCTAGATCACGAAATTCTGATTAAATAATAAACATTCTTAAATAAAATGATAAGTAAATAAGATCAGCTCCTGGCTTGCGTTTTAAGATAATTTTTAATGAAGGTTTGATGATTGTGTTGGGTGTCAATTATAATTTTTCAAATTAATAAAAGAATCGGCACACATTTAAATAGAAAAATATAAAAGGTTTTTTTTTTATTAGTGGGCTGTGTTTACATACCTTGGGATGGAGAAGTATTTAAAATTAAAGTTTACATTTTTATACGGTTGTGCTGACTCGATGCAACGAGCTGCATCGGTCAGCTGTGAGAGAGATGTGCGCTTAAGGAGAGATAATGAAAATCTGTCTAACAAGAACACTGACCCAATGTCTCTGGGCCATTTAAATTTGGCACGAAGCCGCATTCGGTTACTTTCGGAGACTTCCGGTTGCCTGTTTCGGCTCCCGCGTAGAAGCAGCCATTAACTTCCGATCGCAGTCGGAAAGAGACGAAGTCGAAATCCCCGGGGAAAAACCCGCGAAGACGATGCTCGGTATCTAAGGGCTTAAGAACCAAGGTTGCCTGGTCATTCAAAGAGTACCATAAAATATCATAAAAAATGTAGACACCTAAGTGTAAATATACGGATTAAAGTGGTAAAAGTTTCCAAAATTGCCTTAAGTCTAAGAGTCGGTCCTGTTGTAAATAAAATAAAGAATCAAATTGTAATGGTTAAAATTTTGTTGGTAATAAAATCCTTATAGAAACGTGCTTTTTTAAAATACCATACAAAGAGTAAAAGTTTTCACTTTCGTATAAAATTCTTGGAAATATAAAAATTGTCCAGGACTGAACAGATTGAAAATTCAGTTTTTTTACATTTCTCTTCTCGGATAGAAAATTCGTCCTGCTGCATTGAAAATTCAACTTGTATGGTTGAAAGTTATTATTATTATTACACTATTAAGCCATTTCCCGTTGGGGTAGGCGTGACTCACTCGGTGGGGAAGGGAGTAATATGAGGAAGGGGTTATAGAATTTTCAAATTTATCTAGAAATCTCGTGTTATTTACGTAAATAACACGTTCGTTTCGCAACACTGCTCCAAGCTCCAAGGTCTTATTCTTCAGACGCCATTCACTCTACTGACACTCTTTTTATTAACTATTTTCCACCACACTTTTCTGCCCTGGCATCTTTCTCTAGTTTCTTTCACGTCCATGGCTTTTTTCATTCAAGATCTCATATTTCTGTGCCTTCTTATGTCTTTCCTAGCTGGGGTCTCATTCACAACATTCCAACCATTCTTTCCGCGGTCTGCCTCTGAGCACGCTGCCATTTACTTCACCATGATACGCTTGTTTCGTTAGTCGTTCATCCTCCATTCTCTCAACATTCCCGAACAATCCTAACCCATTTCTTTTCCATGTGTCAACTAGTGTCTCTTATGCACTACATTATTTGAAAATTATTTCGTTACTCACTTCTTCCATCAGAGTTTTCCCGCATATCATGCGCATGAATCTCATATTTCAATCTGTTTCTTCAACATTCTTTGCAAGTATTCGATTGATTCTGACATATCAACTTTATAGTCTGCAAACGCTAACCCACGTATCCTTACTGTTGCGAGATCCACATCTTCTTCGTCGAAAAAAGCCATTTTTAAACAATTGTTCATGAATAATATAAATAGCAATGAAGACATAACGCATCCTTGGCTAACACCTCGCATAATATCGAAACAGTCACTCAATTTCCCATTTACCCTTTGCTACCCATACACTTTTAGGACTTTCCAAAGTTTACTTCTATCTACCTTGTCAAAACATTTTTCTAGGTCAACAAATGCACAGAAAACTTTTTTTCGAATCTGAAACTTTTTTCTGTGATCTGCCTTCAGCTAAATATTTGATCCGTATATATGACAAGCCTGGCATAAATCCACTTTGGACTTCCCAAATCTTTTCTTCTGTTATTTTCATTACCCTACAAATAAGTATTTTTGATTGTATTTTACTTACAGTACTTAATAAGCTGATACCCTGGCAGCTTTACAGTTTTTTGAGTTCTTAATTATATCCCTAATCTCAGTGACACAGACTTTCTCAAATGAGTCTTCTAAAGCATTGTGTTCCACTTTGCAGTTATGGTGTCTTATAGCTTCATCTCTGAATAGTCCCCTAAAATAGTCTCTCAAAGCATCTAGTATCCCGTCTACATCATATAGCATTTTACCTTTAATATGTCTGATGTTGACAAATACTGTACTTTTATTTTCCTTCATTTTTTTAAAAAGCAGAACGTTAATTCTTTTTGATTAAAAGGCACCTATCATACTTTAGGTCCACCATTTATCTGTTTTAGCGAGAAATTCTTCAATTTTTGTGAAAATTATAATGTTTCCCTAAAAAGTCAGCTTTTTTGGTTAAAATTTAATTTTTTCGTATGAAAAGGTAATTATTTTATTGTGTAAAAGATTTTGAATTTATCTTTTTGGTTAAACATTCTACTGGTTGGTGGAAAATTCAATTATTTTGTTGAGAATTTAATTTTTTTATAGTCATCTTTTTTGGTCAAACATTCTACTGTTTTTTTGAACATTCGCGTTTATGTAGAGAAAATTTGTCCTTTTAGATTGAAAATTCAGATTTTCATTCAAAAGTCATATTTTTGTTTCAAAATTCATCTTTCTTGGATTATTAATATTTGACTGGCTTCTAATAGAGTCATCTTTTTCACATAAAAATGCTACTGCGTGGTAGAAAGTGCAACTATTTTCGGTTGCTTTTTAACCATTTTTGTTTGAAAATTCTATTATTTTATTAAAAACTCCTCTTTACAGGTAAGATTTCCAAATATGTTTGAAAAAGTTTGCTTTAGTTTGAAATTCTTTTCTTAGGGTTTACAATCATATTTTTTCTAATGAATCCGAATTCTTACCAAGAAAACTCTACCCTCTTGTTAAAAAATTAATTTTTTTTGCTGCATTTCTTCTATTTTGATGAAAATTCTCTAACTGAAAATCTTAGGCATATGGTACCTGCATTAATATTATTTTTTTAAAATTATTTTTCCATCATCCCCTTATTTTCTTGCAAAATCACGCCATTTCCCTGCTTCAGCAGCATTTTGGACTGTAAAGTCTAACATCGCTTATGTAATAATTTACATTATATATTTGGCCTTGGTATTTTAAAATCTATAGTTTTAAGTTCTTTTCAAAATTTATATTCAATCAATTATTATTGAATAATTAATACTATAAACGATTGAAGTCAATTCAGAAAAACTAACTTTTTAGCCTGAAAAGCAGGAAATCGCTTGGAATTTTCTCAACTTTAATTGGCCACCTTGAAGATGTTTAAATATATACTTCTCTTGTGTCTTAGTTTAGGACACATCTGGGCTTCTCCGAACCTGATTAGCTTGAAAGTTTTGAGTATTTTCTTTTTTCTCTCCATATAAAATCGTTCCTGTCACTTCAGCATGTTAACCGTCAGTGCAACATCGAAATAGAGCTCAGGATGAGCTGACGTTTTTTCTCTACTAGTAGACAACACAAAAAAACTGATGCACATCAATTCCCCTTCAATGTGCTATTCAGACAGGGCTATCAGCGGGTGTCGCTTCGCGTCCACGTTCGCCTAGGTGTACGCACGCTTGCTACGTTTGCCTTGTCAATTGGAATAAAATCAACGTACTACCTTCGCACGCCCGTCGCAGAGTCGATTGTACCGATCACGTCGATGCTGCAATGTGCAGGACACCATTGGCAGAACGCCGGGTATTTTTCGATGAATTCGATGTGGCCGTGATTTAAAGTGGAATCGATGGAAAGTTGGAAAGTGCGAGACAGGAAAGGAGGGACCAGAAGAGTCGAGAACGTTCTATTTTAATAGATGTTCCTACTTCCTGCACGATCAACGACCATAGTTATCAATTAACACCTCACTCCCCTTTGTAGAATTTTCACAATTTTAGCACGTACAAGTGTCTGACGACTGATACAAGGACAAAATGTCACCATAATTATTGAGTAGTAGGTAAATATTTTCAAATTCACTTTTGTAAGCGTATTTAAAAAATGCGAAGAAACTCTAAATAGATTTCAATGATTTGAAGGTATTGCAAAGTATTTTAAAGATATTCGGGTATTTTTAAAGCTTTCCATGAGTTTTAAAGAGCTATAAAAAGTTTGGAAAGATTTAGAAGGATTAGAAAAGGTTTAAAATATTTTAGGGTATTTTAAAAGATTATAATGAACTTTTAATAGTTTTATATATTTTTAAGGTTTTCCAAAAGATGTGAGGGACTTTAGGGTATTTTTAAAACTCCCAAAGAATTTTTAAGAGGTTTAAAAGTTTTCAAAAAAAATCGAAATATTTCAAAGCTTTTCAAATATTTTAGGTTCTTTTAGCATATTCTCAGGAATTTTCAAGAAATGAAAACATTTTCAAGGGGTTTCCGAGGATTTGAACGATTTTCTAGGAACTTTATGACATTTCCAAAAATTTCAAAGAGTTTAAGTGAGTTTAAAATCTCCCAGGTATTTTAATAAATTTTTCAGGATTCCAGAAAATCTTATCACATTTTATATGCTTTTGCGGGGTTTTATAATATTTTCGTGGATTTTAAAGAATTGATGCAAAAGAAGTGAGGGATTTCCTAGTGTTCCAAAGATTTTTAAATATTTCCAAATTGAATAATTTAAAAGATTCTAGGATACTTTAAAAAATTCAAAGAAATTTCCAATGTATTTAAACAATTTAAAGGATTTCAACAGATTTGAAAGACATTAGGTTTTTTTAATTCCAAGGAGTTTTCAAGAGATTTAAAATATGTTATGAGGTTTCAAGAGATTTTGAGTATATTAGGTTTTTTGAATGGATTTCAGTCACTGGAAATTATTTGTAATAATTTTAAAGGTATATTTTAAAAAATTCCAAGGAATTTTCATGAGTTTTTTCAACTTAAACGGGTTTTAGAGGATTTGGAACGATTTTAAATATTTTATAGTGTTTCAAAGATTTGAAGGGACTCCTAATTTTTGGATCGTAATTCATTTTAATTCATTTAGAATCTACTACGAATTCTTATTAATTCATCCTGAATTAATTAATTTTTATTATTATTCTTTTGAGTTTTTTATTTCAATTGAATGGATTTAATGGATTTTTTAAAATTCCACTTGAAATCTTTTAAACTGACCTTGAATTCACAGGCATTTCATCAAATCATTTTACTTTCCCTTGAATTGTTCTAAACTTATTTCAAATTTATTAAAGTCAATTAAGTTTTTCATTATTTTTAATTTATAATTTTGAACTCTTCTAAATTGAGTTTCAATTATCTTGAAATCTTATTATTCGAGTTCTTTTGACTTCTATGCAATTCCAAAGAAAATCAGTCACATAATTAATGCACGTCAGTAACATCTAGTCACTTTCTTATATTAAAATGTTACAAGATTAGAATTTTTATTTTCATACATTGCCAGGAATGTTCCAACGCCTAGAAAAATTGTAATTTATGTCAAAAGATTTGAAAGGATTTAAAACATTTGACGCTATTTTTAACGATTTAAAGGAATGTTAAAGAAATTTTTAATAATTTTCAAAGGAATGTTATGATTTCAAGGAATTCAAAGCAATTATATGGGGTTTTAAAAAATATCTCAGATTTCCGGAAAATATAGAAGAGTTTCATAGGACCTATAAGGTGTTATGTAGGTTATATTATAATTAAGGTATTATATTTTAAACAATTTCAATGGATTTTTAAATGGCTTCAATGGATGAAAAAGCTATTTAAAAGCTCTTAAGGTACTACAATCAATTTTCAAGGATTTTAGAAAATGTCATCAGATTTCATTGAATTTCGCGGACTTTTAAAGGAATTTCACTAGACTATAACAGATTGCGAATATTTAAAATGATTTAAAAATATTTCAGTGGGCATACAAAAAAATTCATAATTTTGAAGGAATTTTATGATGATTTCCAAGATTTAAAGGGTCTAAAATTGTTTAAGATTAAAGGATTTCTTATTCGAAGCTTTTAAAACATAGTGAATCGAAGCCTGATAAACCGTTAAAAACTAAGCAATTACAAACGTCGTTTAAAATCTAGGTATTCTTAAATTATGAATTGAAAATAAATCGCGAAAAATGAATAATTCTCAAATCGTGCATCACGATTTTTAATATTCTCCATTTTAATCTAGAGTACAACAGTCAAACCTCAAAAATTAATTAAAGCATGCCAGCGGAACAACTTGATGTTATTAAATATCAAATACGACAGCAAAACTGGCATATGCCCTAATAAGGTGTAAAAATGATGGGCAATACAAATAAATAAATTTAAAAATTATTATTAATAACCTTTTAAAATCTTCTAAATATTACTATTTTATATCATTTTTCTCCATTTTCCAGTGAAAAAAAGTGAAGGTGAGTAAAAAAATGCTAGGGGCGGATGACAAAGCCGATTTCACCACCCTATAGATCCGCGACTTCGTTGCAAGTTTGGGAATAACTAATTACTGGGACAAGTCTGAATCGAAACAATACAATAGGTTCCCCATGTAAGATGTTTACAGATTAATAATGCTAAATTGACGAACCACTGGTGACGATAGAATGTGTAGAGGATGGTTCACGATTTTGTCTTTTTTCCTAGATGGTACCTCGGTGCTGCAAAGTATGGGATGCTATATGTTATATGGAACCACTGAAACTCCCGTGGGTGCGATGATTTTAGCGGCAAGAATTACCGCGACCTACGCGCCAAGTATGTATAACTCAGTCTAACCATCCCTTCGGATTCGTATAACAATATTAGAACGTGTTCCGTTATACGTACTACAAGTAGAACAGAGGCCACTTATTGTTCAATTTCCTCCTGCAATTTTCAATCAGGATTGAAAACAATGGGATTGTTTCATATTTTCAAATTGTTTTTTCATATTTAAGTTGAATAAAAACACTACAAAATTAATATTGTTACGAGAAAAAATTTTTTTAATAAATGAGTCAGAATATTTATTTTTTAAATAGCATATTCTTTGAAAAAATAACGAATAAAACACAACAAATTTTATATAACATGATAATATATTGCAATTGGAATGGTCCGACACTCCTTCTGTCGCATCTATGAAGATAGGGAGGAGATCGGAGTTTTCTGCGTCTAGTATTTCAAAGCAGGGCATTGATTTGGTTCGGGTCGCATAGGAAACGTGCACATACATGCACTTATTTGGTGGAGCGTACTAGACGCAATAGTGTCCGAATACTATACAAAACTCCACACATAGTGTGGCGTAAACAGGAGGAAATTTGCAAATATATTGCAATTGAAATATTCATTCTATCTTTTCTTCTTTTTGAGAAATTATTATTAGTTTTAAATTATTATTATTAGTTCGATTTACACTTTTTTTTAATGGTGACTTCAATATTGAATGTTTCCGGTTAGAATATTGATTCAGTTTAGAATGCGTAATAATTCTAAAATCTACTTTAACCATTTTTTCCTTTAGATCTTCATTTTGAAGTGTAAATCACTTATTGAACAAATTTTAAAATGCATTTTTGAAAACCTAAACTACTAAAAATTAAAAATACTTAACATGTTCTATTTTTTATGAAAAAGTTTTTTGTTTTATGAATTAATAATTTTTAATTATCAATTAATACTTGTTTTGTAAATTAAACTGTACTTTAAGCATTTAAAAGTGAACAACAATTGATTTTACAAGACGATTCAGTATTAAAAGCTTTTATAAAATTTCCAATTCTACTCAAATATGTTTTCAATCTAAAAAATTTCATTTTTATCCCGCTCAGTATAATATTTTAATAAAGAAAAAGAACAATTTATTATAATTTAGCAATATAAAAGTTTAAAGTACGATCCTGACTATGGAAAGGTATACATTGGTGCGGGACCCTAACTATAATTCACTTCAACTATACGACAGTCGACCTAGGGATGTTCAATTCTTTAGAAAGAATTGATTCTTAAGTTGATCTAAGATCAACTAGACGAGGATAAATTCTTGAAAAGATCAACTTGGAACAATCAATCTTCTAAAGATCAATCTTTTAGTGACGCATACAAACAATTGAATGAGGACATCAATTGTTCAGTTTCAGTAATTGAGTAATTTCTTAATTCTATAATGTATAAATTGTCTTCGAGTGATCGATACATATATGCTGTGCACTATCAGAGTCAGTGGCAATTTTCACGAGAGTGTGCTTTTAGGTTCCCGTGGCTTTTCCTTCATTTTATTCCAGTAAAAAACTCAACACCTTGATATTTAGGGAAGATAATCAATCAAACAATCAAATCAGAATCGAATATTCGAGCCCTAAGTCAACCTAGGTTGGTGAGCGAGTTCATTAGTGTTCCCTGTTTGTTCAAGTGATCCGGTTCAGTTAGATGTTTTAATCATAAATTTAAAAATTCGGAGTGTAACAAAATTTTTAAAATAAAAATGGCAAAAAATAAGGTATAGTAAACTTCTGAATTTAAAGCGTCATTCAAAGCATGAGCAGTGAGTTGGTATAAAGATTTCAGATGAATGTTTTAAGCATAAATTTAAAAGTTCAAAGTGTAAAGCAAATGTCTATAATGAAAATAGCAAAAAAATGGTATAGTGAATTTGTGAATTAGAAGCGCCATACAAAACTATAGCTGCTGTATCAGAAAAGTCGAGCCGAGCAGGGCGAAGCGTGGCAAATGTCCAACCGTCAGATGAAGAAAAAAATAACGAGGAAGCGTATACTGATTCGGAATCGGAGGCGAACGCTAATGATTCAACGTTCGAACCAACATCAGAAGCTGGTGATCGACAAACGTCAGATGCAAGATATATTTTTCTTGGTTCTTTGAATGTTTCGATCTGATCGAAATTTTCGACTCATTTCATTACTAAAGGAAAAAAGTTTATCTTTACTAAACTTTGGTTTACAATTTTACATTTGTTTAGAGATTAAGGATGCGGATAGTACTGGATCATCAACCCAAAAAGTGCAAAGTTACTTTCAACGGTGTCATCTTCCAGCTTTTGAGCACAGGACCGTCCTTTGCTCTAATTGCTTCCATTAACATTACATAACCATTTTGGGTTATGTCATATTGTTGAGAAACTACGTTATTTGTTATAGAAAAAGTCAATTTTGCGGAATTTTTGGAGTTTCTTTCGTGTTCAACAAATTATTCAACATTTTTTGAAAAATTAACATAATATTATTAATACTATTGTTTTCTTCATCAAGAATCGAATAAAATGCACTATATTAAAGTTGTTCTACCACAAATAGAAAGCATTGTGCCACGGTACAAGTTTAGGGTAGTTAGGGTAGATAGTTAACCATTAGAGGATGATCCAGCTATGTTTACCAGTCTAGGATTAAATAGCTTGTTCCTTAAGTCGTTAAAATTTAAAATGCCAAATCTAAGATTTGAACGTTATAATTTTAAATGTTCTGTTTAAAAAAATTTGTATTTCTGAATAAAATGTTTAATTTTATATTTATTTTTTAATAAAATCTCCTTCGACTCCTACACACTTTGTCCAGTTCTCTTCCAATTTTTTTATACCCTCAGAAAAGTAGGAAGTTTCAAAGCCTTTCTTCTTCACCATGACAACGCACCGGCTCACACTTCCGCAGTTTCGATGGCGAAAATGCAAGAATTAGGGTTTGAACTTTTGCCTCATCCACCCTATTCTCCTGATTTGGCTCCTTCTGACTTTTTTATTTCCAATCTCAAGATTTGGTTCGGCGAAAAATATTCTCGTTTGATGAGGTTATCGCAGCTGTAGATGAGTATTTAAAAGTCTTTGAAACTTCCTACTTTTACGAGGGTATACAAGAATTGGAAGATTGTATACAAAATTTTGAGTCAGTTAAAGAGCTATTCAAAATTTTTAAGAATATTCCAAATTAATTTAAAATTTCGTATCATTTCAAATAATTTATACCAAAATATAGGTACTTGCAGATTTCGAACATAGATTTAGAAGCTCTAAAAAAAAAATTTTAAGATTCTTTGGTGAATTAACTATGATTTTCTATTTTGCAGAAGTAATTTTAAGAGGATATTAAAAAAGATTTCCGAATTTGTCAAAAAGGCATATCTTGAATTTTGTATAATTTAAAAAATATTTGGTTAAAAATTCGAATCATTTTAAAACAGGTTTAGAAGCGAATTTGGAAGTTTTAGAACCTTTATTAGAATAAATTAACATTTGAAAATAGTTTTAAAAAATGTTAAAGATTTTGAAATACAATTTATAAGCTTTCAAGGATTTTAAAATGTTTCATGATAATAAAAAAAAACTTTCCTGATTTTCCATTTTTCGTTTTGGAGAAATAATAATGAAGGAATATTTAAAAATATTGAAAAACAAGTTTTTTTGAAGATTTGCCTGCTTAAGAACATGCCTGCCCTGAGGGGGGAAATCGACTGAAACGCCACAGGTTGGAATTCCACTAACACTTCCCTCTGCTAAGTACCAGAGGTTTGGCATAATTTTCGCTCCCGTGAAGGTAAATTAGTAGATGTCAGTGGAGGTAAAAAAAATCCCATCTGAAAAATGAGCAATGTCGGCGAAATTTTTCCTCTCTGGACAGGCCTCGCTTGGGGTACGGGCCCACTGAGAAAAATTCCTGGTGAATCTTCAACTTTGTTCACTTGGATTGAAAAAACAGGTAATTAGATGGAACTGGAGTTTAATGGAGTTCAAGAATTTATAATGACAAAATTCGATCTTAAGTAAGTTATAGTTCATTTCGATGTGATGAATATGATGTTCAAGGTTTTAGTTTTATCTGAACAGATTTTGGAAAAAAAATTTTAATAATCGACATGCATCACTGGTTTACTACTTACATCCTTTGAGTTAACTAAGCAAAATACATTTGGACCCTAGGGAACTAAGATGAGTAGTTGGAATAACTGTTTTTATTTTTACTACTTTTTTTACAAATTTAATTAAGAACTTGACTAAAATAACTAATTTCTTTGTCAATGAAACTGTAATAACAAAAAACTTTACCTATTAAACGAAACGCTTAATTTCTGTAAAATACTTATTTATCCGTTTCCGTTAAAAGTGTATTTTCATAAATACTCTTCTTACACGTATTTTTAAACAGAAATAGCATCAGAGGACTATTTAGCGAACTAAAATATGGTGCCGCATATGGGCACCATGCGCAATCCCTCCTATTCTAATTTTTAAGATTACTTTTAAAACTATTTCTGCATTCTAACTCCAAAAATATCGAAAGATTTCAAACAAAATCAAAAATCGCATTGATCAATTGAAAACTAAACTATGTACTTCTTAGTTATGTTCAACGTTTTGATGCTTCTAGAGACCAATGATGCTACTTAAAAATTCAGTTTTGTAATTAATCTTCAATTCTTCTATCTTCAGATAGCAATATAGAAGTACTTTAGTAGCACTTGGTATCAAACATGCACACCTCATACAACTCGCCTTACTGACGCCTCTGTTCTCGTTAAGTCAATAGACTACATTACAATAGAGTAATGCGGCTCTAGTTGCACTGTATTTTGCTACAAGCATGTTAATCCGAGTAGCGTTCACTGTTCTCTGTTCAGTTTCACCCTCTCTCGCAAATCGTATGGTATGTGAAAATTCACCTGTGTATGGAAACCATCCAGGATCCTATATGGCGGAATGTGCGTGAAAGGATCTTTCATGTAAATATGATGTACGTAATACTGTGCAAGGAGAATGCAGAGAGAGAGAGAGAGAGAGGGCAGATGGATCCTGCATGAGGATCTTCTTCCGGTACGTGGGCCAGATTATGAGCCGAAGCATGGTCCAGCGTTGTCACTCGTAGGACAATATGTCCTACCCTACAATGTCCGGTACGGGTGCCAATGATGGATTAATATGAAGGGTTCCACCACGACCCATCGCGTTCAATAAATAGCCTTTATGATCACCAGAAGCTGAATACCGTCTATGCCAGCTACGGGCTTACCCGTATTACTTTCGTTTAATCAACTTTGCTGCATACCTTGCTCTCCTGTGTCCGAGAACGGATATTATGCCTTTCAGAACTTTGCTGGTTGTGAGCTCATGGAGCACACCTACTGCCCTCGCATGAATGCATAAAATGCAATTGCACACACTCGATACGTATTTTTCGACCCTTTTTCAGAAACTTTCAATTCTGCGGGAGAAAAAACCCTCTCTTCAGGGTCTGGAAATAACTGGCAGATGAACGGATCCACAATTTCCACTTTTTTCTGTGTAAGCATCTTAGACCGTGATATGATGCTTAAGGTGTGGCCAGAGTGATAAATATCTAGAATCAAGCGAAAAGGTTCTATTTTGGAGAAGTGAAATAAAAAGTGTTTACTGGCAGCTTCCAAATCCCACATAAATTGTATTAGGAAGATCAGAGCGCTAAACTCCTTATAGTGTAGAGTGTACACTGTTGATTGTAGAACCTATTCATTTGGTCTCCGCGAGTAAGCACCTTTTAATTTGGTTTCTCCGAAGTGGAACCTTTTCATTTGAATCCGTCGATAAGGGGCCGAGCATACATTACGTATTTTAATCTGAATTTTTAAACAATGGGCTCCACTTTTTTATGGTCCGGAAGTTTCAACCCGACCTCTCCCTGTATTATGTAATTTTCGAACAATGATTTTTTCCCCGAATTTTAGTAGAGGTCCAAACATAAATCTTACTGTCCTTATGGACAAGAAAAAAAGAATTCCCGACAAAATTGTAATAGTTGATATTCTTAACTAAGAAAATATACTTCAATTTAATTAAAAAGCAGTTGAACTGATCATAAGAAAATTTAAAGCAAACAAGTTTAATTCTTAAACAAAATAAGTGTATTTTTAAACAAAGGTAATTAAATGTCTACCTAAAAATGATTTATTTTCAAAGGAATAGAAAAAATTTTCTACGCGAGTAGAATTTTCAACCAAAAATGATTTTTCCGAGGATAAAAATAGAAAATGTCACCCAACATGTTGAAATTTCAAGCCAAAAAGATTTTTAAAAAACTAAATTTTTTAACAAATAATTGTATTTTTTAACTAAGAAGATGAACATACAACGAAAAAATTTATTTACTACTAAAAGTGATGGTCTGCCAAGAAAATACATATATTTTTAATTTAAAACATGAATTTTTCACTTAAAAGATATACTTTCAACTAAAAATATGAATTTTTACCAGAAAATATGGTTTATAAACCAAGGGTTCACAACTTGCGGCCAATTACTTAATTTTTTAATTAAATTTTTCAAATTTAGACCTATAAATACGAATTTTCTATAAAACAGTTGAATTTATAACCCGAAAATGTACATTTTTAGCACAAAAGTTAATTTTCAACCAAAACAAAATTATTTTTAGTCAGTCAGTTATGATGTCAACCAAAAAAGATGAATTTTCAAAACAAAAAAGACAATTTTTAAAAAAATTTAATTAAACCGTTGATTTTTTAGAGTGAAAGACGAAGGTTTAAGAAATTGGATAAATTTTGAGTCCCAAAAGATGATTTTTTAACAAAAAATGTTCAATTATTAATAAAATAAATGAATTTTGAACAAAAGAATAAAAATTTTAATCAAAAAGAAGACCAATTCTAAACTAAAAATTTTATAGACATTCCAACCAGAACGAAGTAAGTTTCAACCAAAAGTATTTGGATTTTCTTATTGGGTTCTACGAATTGAGTGGGCATTTATGTGAAAAAACGAAAAAGAGGGCAAAGACTAGGAAGTCGGCGAATAATAAATATAAATTTTGATCATGTATAGGCTAAATAATAACACATAGGGAGAGGCGTGGTTGCAAGTTTCAGAAGAAAACCTTACATAATTTAGATTTTTTCTCAATTGTTTACTTATTTATTATTTCATAAATTTAATATTGATTCTTTTAATATTTTTACTAATATTGCTATGTACTACTAATATTGTTAGATAAATTACAACTAATACTGTTACACTTATCTTATATAAAATTGGTTTAACTATCGTTTTTTTTTCATTATGCGCAGTCTGGCAAAAATTGTACCAAAAAATGGTTTTAATTATCGTACGTAGAGAGATACTTGGAACAGAGTTTAAGTTAACGTTCATCGAAAATGTTTAATCATAAATCTGACCTGTTTTGTAGTTTAGGACCACAGAAAAATGTAAATATTTTAGGGTAGGTTCGAAACTGCTCTTATAGATTTCTATTTCCCCAACTCGACTTTCCCCAGAAATCTGAGCAAGGAGATTTCCCTGGATATGATTAACGAAACTTGATATTTTCCTTCATCCTAAAATTCCTTTCGAGGAAGAAAAATCAATCTGCTCTTATATAAAAGATAACCCCACTCTTGCTTCTTAATCGTGCAAAATATGAAGAAGTTCTGTGCTTCCTGTCTTTTGGTATATTACAATCTCTACCGTGAATCTTGATAACACGTCTGACCATAAAAATCTGATTGGGGGAATCTTTAGGAACAAAGCAAGTTGAAATTTTGTGGGTTAGAGAGAGGTTGGAGGAATGAGAAAGATAGGCCTTTCATTACTGTTTGGTATCGTGTTTCTAGTCACCCTAACGAGTCGAATGAAGGGTTGTCGCGCCGTTGCGCGTTACGCGCCAGGCTACGAGGTTAAACGGGGATGAACGAGCACCGAAAGGGGTTGTTTGCAGTTTCCCTCTAATTTTGTTGGAAACATCGTTACACCTAGATCGTATCATCTTGTTTATGGGCTTATACCTAGATGTCGCACGGCACACCCCTGCTTGCCATTTTACTATCGTTTCGCTAGAGTTTCTGCTCTTCCTCTGATCATAAGTCATTTGACAGTGTTGCAGGAAATCTGCACCAGCGAAACTGATACTTCCGTTGAGCATAGGTAATTGTAGAGACACAAAGCGATGCGGGATAATTGTTCCATAGAACATTCGCTAATGTGGGCAGACTGATATGATTACAAATTTATTTCTACTGAATGTGTTTCACATACATGTCCTGTACAACTTTTGGCTGCGCTGAAGTATTGTGCGCGACTAATGCGCATTACATTCCCACGTAACTTGTGGCTACGCAGAAGAGTGCTATTTTCAGCTGTTTTAAACTCTAGATATCGTCTAAATGAAAAAGTTTAATTTTTTTCTCCAGCATCTTTCTTCAAATGGTTGTTATTCAATAATAGGCAGAGAAGGCTTTTTAAGGAAAAGGTCATCCTTCTTGTTTGAGGCAGAACCTGGCTACGTATGCAAGAGAGTGTAATTATTAGTATATATCATACCACAGTAAATTATAGTTAACCCATTTGATCCCGAAATTGGATCAAACTGATATGCAACGCTTTTCTACAAAATTAGGCCTGCAAAGACATAATGCCCGACACTTCGAGACCTATGCTTTAAAAGCAAGGGTTCCGAGATATTAGTTCTCGCACCAAAGCGTGATAAAAAAATTATTTTTAGTATTTGATGTATGTAAATCTAAAGACATGCTTTTGAAGGGTAACATTTAATTTCCAGATCCATAGAGTTTTATAGCTCAATTTAGGATAAATAGAATTTTTCTGGTTGATCCTGAGAAGTTGTAAATCTTCTAGAAGTGGGAATCGCAACTAGGTGAATCTATAAAAAGCCTTTTAGAAAGAAAAATCAATATTCAGATTCCAATATCCTGTTCTGGATACAAATTTTTTTCTGATAAAAAGAAAACTGGATCATTCTGATATAAGATTGATAATCAGAATTATATTCATTTATATAATTTTTATATTTGTTTGATATACTAGGGTTGACTGTAAAACGAAGCGGACTAATTGCGAATAAGAACAATCGGTGCAGCCTGATATGATAAGACATTTATTTCTACTAAATTCTTTGCGGAAAAATTTTGCGGATGCGCAGAAGTTCATTGCGCAACTTATGGCTGCGAAGTAGTTCTCTTTGGATATATATCAGTCTTGATATATCGTCTATATCGAAGGCTCCATTTTTTAAAATACTGTCCTTCACATATTTGATATTAGTCAAAAAAAAAGAGAAGCTTTTAGAAGGAAAAGGTCATCTCTCTCGTTTGAGATAGAAGCCGGCTACGTATGCAAGAGACAGTATTTATTAATGTTTACGTAACGGGTAATATGCAAAACAGTAGCCGGCCTACCCAACCCTTCTTTACTATGTCATACCACGTACGTCCAGGTCACGTTAGATGCGCGTGGCTCCGAGTGCCTTTTCTGCGCTCCGGCACTTGTAATTAATTCGTTTGATTTATATCAGCAAAGGACTCGAATGCTAATTCGTATTTACTTGTTAGCAGTGCATGGGAAGTACTATCTCTCTTCCTTTCTCACTCTCTCTTAAATGAGAGAGCCTAGTCAACCCCATATTGTTTTCCCGTCTGTCTACGGGTCCACCTTCTCTTTCACACCGTACAAAGCAGTCCAAGTAGTCGAAGCTCGCTCGCTCGCGAGACACAGTGGATAATTAAAGTGCGCGGCCTTTGTTCGACTCAGATCGATAGCTTCTTCGACGGAAGTATATTACGAAAGAAAACACCCAGCCCTGCCTTATTCCTCTTCTTTTTCACTACCCTTCTGCAGTTCTGCGTCTTCTGCCTTTCTTCCCCCTCCCCGCATCTCGCTCCTCCCCCCCTCTCTCTTTCTCAGTATCTGTTTTTCTTCCTTTTTCTCAGAGGCTACTCAAGATTCATTTAAACGCAAACTCAGCGTGAAAAGTGAGAAAGAAGGGGGATATTATCGCCGATAGAAAAAAAGTATGTCTCCATCCTACTCGTTTCTATACTTGGACGACCTGTATGGAAATCCTAGTGCCCTTTCGCTTGCACTGTGGGATAAATAATAAGGGATGTCAATTCCCTTGGTGCAAAATTCAATCTCTCTCTCTCTCTCTCTCGTGAGAGTTGTCGAGATAGAGAGTAATTTTAAAGAATTTCATTCCTCTTGCAGATAGGAAGGTACCCAGGTCTCGTAACGCCAACTTCAAATGCATGAATGCTAATCTTGCTCAGAATAGAAGCAATGTTAATGCGAT
>JAAAKG020145938.1:0-10777 GCA_010014905.2 Druon quercuslanigerum
TAAATATTTGTAAATATTAAGGTAGAAATTTTCTTTCTGTTTATTATGTAAGTGGTATGGAATGGAAGTCATGTAAAACCTTAGGGGACACATTATGAATAAAGAAGAGTGCGAAGATCGAATTTGAAATAACTTACTAAAAGTTATTTAAAATTTAGAAAAAATTTGTTTTATTTGTCCGTGTATATTAAAATTCATACACATTCGTATTTTTAATATTAATTTTATGTTATTGTGACAAAGATTTTGAACAGTGTTAACTTCTGCTAAGCGATCGTAAATCATTTGCAACACACTCGTGGATAGCTACTTGAATATGGAACGAGTGCCGCGTAAGGGTAGCTTGACACGTGTCGTGTATAATCGTTTATGTACTTACACACTCGTGAAAACAAATCTAATCTATACATTCAAATTAGAAGCAATTTGATTTCAGTCTGAAATTCTTGGAATTTAAAAAAACTAAGGATCGAGTAATAAAATTTTGATGAATGTCATGGATACGGAAAATCATTATTGCACCTTGTAGAGGACACTTAACTAAGTTTATGCTTTAACAAGAAATAAATAAATATTAGGTTTTTAATGTTTTTTAAATTGAAAAAATACTTTCGGAAATGGAAAGTTTTTATTATTAGTTTATGTGACGTCAGTTTTGCGGGTAGTCGTTGCCAGTGACTGGTATTTTTGAAAAATTCTAGTGTAAAATTCCATTTTTTATATTTTGATATAGTTTGTGTCAAAATTTATTGATATTTAACATTTCGAAGACTCGAAAGTTCGTGAGGGAAAAGGGGTTATTCCAAAGCAGATTCGAAAAATATTTAGCTACTCAAAACCTTAAAAAATTTTCGAAAACTTGAGAGGAAATGTTTGTTCATAGCATCAGAAAACAAAAATTGAAGCCATCTAATATGAAACATTACATTCAAAATTCGACAAATTCAAAAGTATGATAAATTATTTAAAGTATAATAAATTATGTTATAGTGCGATGCCATGTGTCTGAGAAAATAGTAAATTATAAAAAGTTTAAAAGGTAAATAACAGTGATATATTGTCGACGTTTCGAGAGACACATACTCTCCTCATCAGGAAACAAAAATCCAAATTAAAAAAATAAGTCCTATTAGTAAAATTAAAAAAACATTATTTCGTATTTCAAAAAATTCAGATTCCCAAAATTGATATAGTAAGTTTGAATAGTGAAGTCCATCAGTTAAATGCGAAGGACACATTAAATAATAAATAAACAAAAGCAACATAAAGTAGAATGTTTGTTGTATCTCTGTTTTCAAAATTAACTTCTTTTAACTTTTATTTTGATTAATAATTTTTAAATATGTGCTTCATATTTTACTGATAAACAAAACTATATACTTCAGCATGATCCGATTTTAAATTTTATATAAAATGATAAAAAGATGCATGCAAATTCTCTATTTCTTAAATTTCAATTTTAACTATACTTGATTATTTAAGCCTTTTAATTTAGATAATTTTAAGTTAGCATCATTTCCGGTTAAAGCAAAAAAAGCACTAGAGTTTCAATTTTGTTTCAGCTCATTTTCTTACAAACTCATCTTGAACTTTAGCTATGTTCGCGGTCATGGTCAATGTAAATACTGAAAAGGAACCAATTGTGACTCTATTTTGCTTCAGTTTATTTTAAAGTATTTTTTTGTTAAAAATGAAAGTTTTGTTTCTATACATGTTAAGTTGGAATCTTGGAAATTTCCAAATTTTTAAGTTTGAATCTTTTCAAGTTTAAAGTATTGAGGCATTGAGGCGCTTATCGTATAAAATCGTGTCAGGGCCTAAAATGTTGCGCAGTCCGACACACTGTTGTAGTCCGGATTTAAAAGTGTGTAGTTTGAAATTAAAACATGTGCATTGGAATCTTAACTTTATTTGCTAAGCAAATTTTCCAGTTTTCTAATTTTACATTTTTAAATAATTAAAAATGAATCAAAATTCATCATTACTCATCACAGACTGTAGAGTAAAAAAAATTTTTTGTTAATAATAATTTATTATAAATTCCTTTTACAATAATAAATATTATTATTAATATTGTCATATTGACATAGGCAGTTTCAGTTTTATTTTGAGAGAGGTCCACAATAACTTCCGGACTAATGAAAAATAAATAATTATTATTTATAATTATGAAATAAGTAATAATAACAAAATAATTGATAATTAAGTAAAAAAACAGTAATAATATAATAAATAATAAAACAAACTTATTGAAAATCTCAATGACAATGCAGAAGAAAGTTTGTACGAGAAAAAAAGAAAATAATAATTGAAGCAACTAAGGAAGTGATAGTAGGCGAAAAAAAATTGCCAAACATACAACTTTATTAAAATAAAATAATATTGTTTTTGCATCTAAAGTGCAAAACAAATTATATATTGGTAGAAAGTTATAAACATTCTGAATGTACACATCAATAAATAAATTCTAATTAATAATAAAAATAAAATAAACTAATTAAAAAAACATTAGTCTAGAAGTTATTGTTGACCTTTCTCTTTATTGATCTGAAGCTAGTACTACTATAATTTTTTTTAATTGAAGAACACAGTAGTTTTTTGAGAGCCTAAATTAAAACTAAATTAGCACCAAATTTTTCCATAATTTCCATCCTCAATATGACAATGTGTTAATTCAAATTTCAAGGGCTTCATTATATTTTTCGTTAAAAATTCATTTTTCTTGGTTAAAATTTTTGGCACTTAGTTTTTATTTTAATTATTTGATTGACGCGACATTCTTTTTGGTTCGAAATTCCACTTTTTTCTGATAATTCGCCTTTTTGGATGGAAAGATTAATTATTCTGATAGAAAATTAATTTTTTTTACAAATTTATATTTTTGGGCTACAAATTCAACTATGTTGTAGAAAATTCGTCTTTTAGACTTTAATGTTCAACAATTGAGCGTTTGGATGGTCTTTTTAAATTGTATTGTTTTTTATTTAACATAAAAAATAAATTTATGGCTGGTATATGAACGGTTAAATTTTAATTAATTTATGTGGGTCAAAGAAATGGTTTCGTGTTTATTTAAAAATAACAATTATTTAATTTAACAGTATTTTATTTATTTTTAAGTTATTTTTTGTTAAATAAAATAAATATGGTTTAGAAACGGTTTCTTAAATTTTAAACAAATATTTTTGTAAGTGTTCCTTTGTTTTGTTGAAGACTTGTCTCTTTGTTTAAAAATCTAACTATTCTGTTGACAATTTCTTTAATATGATTAAAAATTGATTTTTAAACTGAAAATTTAACTCTCTTTGTTTAAAAATGAACCTCTTCAAAAACCTCTCAAGAACCTCTCTCTAAAATTTAACTTTTTCATTCAAAATTTTTTAAATTATTTGTCTAAAAATGTAACTTAAAATTTTTGGTTAAAAATTAATATTTTCCAATTAAAAATTCAAGTATTTGATAGAAAAAAATCTTGTTTGAAATTGAAATTACTTTCTTAAAATTTAATCTTCTGGTTGAAAATGCATAATTTGAGTTAAAAATTCTACGTTTGTTTGAAGATTTAACTATTATATTGCAAATTTTTTGCTTTTTGTTGATAATTCAACTATTTAAATTATTGTTAAAAATTGATATATTTAGTTAGAAATGGAATTAGTTGTTTGAAATTTCATGCATTTTGTTTAAATTTGTGTTTTGGTAGATAATTAAATATTTTTCTTTGTCAAAATTTCATTAATTTTATTCGAAAATGCAATTTTGTGGGTAAAAGTTGATCTTTGATTAGGAATTCAACTCTTTTGTTGAAAATTAATAATTTTTTGGTTCAATGCAACTTTTCTTGAATAAAAATAAAAATATTGCTTGGTTAAAATAAGTTGAACTACTTTTTAAAAAATTACCTTTTCCGTTTAATCCTCAATATTGTTGAAAATTCAGTTGTCAGAGAATTTAACTACTTTGGTAAATAAATTGATCTATTGAAAAATTAACTATTTTTTTAGAAAATTCAACTGTTGGAAATTAAACTATTTTGATAGAAAATTTAAATATTTGGTTGAAAATTAACCATTTTTGTTGAAAATTAAACAGTTTTGTAGAAAATTTGTCCCACTGGCTTGAAAATTCAACAATTTAGTTACATTTTTTCTGACTTGGCTGGAAAATCATTCTTTGATGAAAATTCATCTCATTTGCTGGAAATTTAATCTTTTTAAAATTTAAAACTTATTCTTTTCAGTTGAGAATCAATCTTTTTGGATGAAGGTTGAACTACTTTGATAAAAATTATTTTTTCTTTTTGAAGATTCATCGGTTTAGTCGAAAAGTCATTTAACAATTTCATCAATCTTTTTTTCAATTACTTATTTTTTTACTTATTTATTTTATTTAGAAATTTATATTTTGTGATTAAAAATTGCAGTATTTAGAAGAAAATGGTCTTCTTTGTTGAAAATTAAACTATTTTGTTCAAAATTTAAACTTTTCTTTTAAGGTTCATTATTTTAATTGAAAATTCTACATTTTGTTGAGGAGTCAACATTATAATGCAAACTCGTCATTTGGTACATAAATATTCTTTCGTGATGAAATTTCATCAGTTTTAGTTAAAAATTCAATCTGAATTAGGTAAATTCAACTGTTTTGGAATAATAATGTTTTTTGGTTGAAAAATCAAATATTACATTACTATTTTCTTGAAAATTAATTATTTCGATTGGAGATTCACAATTTTAGTTGTCAATTCATCTATTTGGTTTAAAAATAGATTTTTAACTAAAATTGTAACTATTCCATTTATGGTTAAAAATTTATCACATTTTCATGAAGCACAAACATTAATTTTATTTTTTAAATTTGTTCGTCTACTTTGTTAATTTCCGTTTGGGAAGCCTTTAATCGGTAGAGTTGAAAAAATATATTTTTTAACATTTTCTCGTAAGTGCGAAAGCTTCCCAATTTAAAAATATGTGATAAAGTGTTAATCTTTTCAGTTTCGAAGTATTGAAGCTTTAAAGGCTTAGTGCATAACGTCGTGTAATAGCGAAAATTTTCCATATTTCCAATAACATATTGAAAGCTCCTACTATTTGAATAAAAAGTCAAGGAAATATTTTCTGTCAAAATGAGGTCAAAATTGCAATTCCAGGATGAATGTCAAGATTGCACTCAAATCGCAATGTGCGCAATAGATCGTTTGCTAAAGTTCGAGCCTTGTCCGTGAAAGAGACAAGGTATTGGAATCGAGGGTCAGCCGGAGAATTTTAATTTATTCTGTTTATAATCCTATGCTATTAACTTTTTAGGCGAAGGACTTGTTAACATTGTTAATATTGTGCTGCTGCTACTACATCGATGATCGCAACACCAACAACCCGTTATTCTAATCAAAATAACAAACCGGTTCTTTAACATCACTTTTTTCATTTAACTAAATATAACTACAAAACCAAGAAAATCTTTTTTAATTATAAACTTTTCTTTGGAACAAGAAACCGGTTCTTTGAACTAAGAAAATTTTTTTTTGAATCAATTCTAAAAATCATCATGTACTCTTTCATTATAAATTATATTATCATTGCTTTCTATATTTTTAGTTTATTATTAAATATTGTAGTTTAAAAGATTCAGAAAAAATTCGATTGTCACGTAACTATTTAGACGAAAGTTATGACCCTTTTTTGAAAGAGAACAACTGTCTTCTTAACGATAAGCTTATCATCCACGTAATAGGATGACATTCAAGATCATTTTTACATTCGATTTTTCCAGGGCGTTCACATTCGTTTAAAACTTGTCTGTTTTGCTAAAAAATTGGGGGAGTAAATTATTATTTGGTTCACTGTTCAATGGAAGTTTTTGTAACAAAGTGACAATAGGCTAGTTAAGAGAAAAACAACTGATTTGTCTGCAATATTAATTTTTTTTTTGATATGCGTTATCTTCTTGGATGGTATCGTGCCATTTGTTTATTAAAATTCTATCATTTGATTAGGCCAACTTCAGGGCTATAACTGTCACGCAGTCGGTTAAGTCACTTTTAGTCACGTGTTAAAGATAAAGATTTAAATAAAAAGAACCCTTTAGCTGCTCTTGAATTTTTGAAAGCTCACCCTGAAGACTTTTAAAATTTACTGAAATCAATGGAATATTTTGGACTTTAATTCCTCGATTAATTTGAAATTCTTTAGAATTTACACATTCACATATTTCTCTAAAACCAATAGAAATTTAACGAGATCACAGTGTTTTTTAAATATTCTTGAATTGTTTAAAATTCACTTGAGTTTTTTTACTTAATATTGCCTTTTCAACAGAATAGATGAGTCTTTAACAAACCGGTATTAATTTTAAACAAAAAAAACGAATTTTTAATAAACTGGTTCAAATTTCAGCCAAGAAGAATATTTTGTGCCAAAAAAGTTAGAATTTAAAAACACTATGTAAATTAATTTACAACCAAAAAGTTGCATTTTCAACTGAATAAGATAAATTTCAATAAAAAATGAAAACATGAATCAACAACCAGAAGAATGAATTTTTAATAATTTAATTTAACTTTCCACCAAGAAGATTTATAAAAAATACTTTATTACATAAAAATGAATTTTTATCAAAGTAATTCAACTTTTAATCAAAAAAATGTATTTCCCAATAGAAAAAACTAACTTTCAGTAAGCTATATGAATTTTCAAACAAAAATTTGAATTTTCAAATAAAAAATTAGAATTTTCAACTGAAAATTAAATACATAGTTAAAATTTCAGCTAAAACATTTAATAAAAAAAAGTACTTTTAAGAAAAAAAATTAATTTTCAACTGGAACTATGAATATACAACCAAAAAAGTAATATTTATCAGTGTAGTTCGTGTATTAACCAAGAAGATTAATTTTTAATTATAAAAATAAATTTTAATTAAAATATTTGAATTATAATGTAAGAAAGACTATAACTTTCACCAAAAATGAAATAGTTAAATTTTCAGTGCAAACAAATAATTTTTAACCAAAAACATTAAAATATTGCATTCTTAACACAGAAATTCAACTTTTTTCCAAGAATAATAATTTTCTACCAAAATAGTTGAATTACCATGCCAGAAAGAGTAATTTTCTAAAAAAAAACAGTTGAATTCTCAACCCGAAAATGTGAAAAAAAGTTAATTTAAAAAAAAATAGTTGAATCCTCGTCAAAAAAACGAATCTAAACAAAACAGTTAATTTTTAAACCTAAATGATTACTTTTTAATAAAATTCTTTAGTTTTCAACAAATTACATTAATTTTTAACTAATAGTGGAGTTTTCAAGCAAGCAGATCGATTTTCAACCAAAGAAAAACAAATTAGTAAAATAAATGAAATTTTTATAATAAAACACGAAATTTTAACAAAGTACCTGAATTTTCAAATAAAAAAACACACTTTTGTCACTAAAAATATAATAGATAAATGGTCAGTTAAGAATGATAATTTTCAACCAAAAAGAAAATAATTGTTAATATTTTTATTTCAATTTTTTATGAAAATAGTTCAAGTTTTAAACCAAAAATACGAAATTTTAAGATAATAGTTCAAGTTTCTACTTAAAAAAATATAATTTAAAAAATTGTTGAATTATCAACCAAATAAAATAAAATCATGAATTTACAACCAAGAAGGTTTATTTTTTCCAGAAAATACGAATTTTCATAAAAATACATGAATTTTCAATTCAAAAAAATCAATTTGTAATCAAAAACTATTTTTTTGACATTGTTGTAAAATTACTTTTCAATTTTACAACAATGTCAAAAAAATAGTCAAAAATTAATTGGTTTAATGTTCTGTTAAGAAAATTAATTTTCAATCAGAAATTTCAACTGAAGGAGATAAATTTAAAATGAAAAATGTTGAATTTCCTACAAAGTAGATTTATTTAAACCCAATATTTGAATTCTAACAAAAAATTGAAAATTTAAATTTTCGGTTAAAAAATATTATATTTTAACCATAAAGGAAACGAATTTAGAGAATGTAATTAAATTGTGTACCAAAACAGTTGAATTTTTAACCTAAAAACACGATTTTTGATCACAACATTTTATTTTCCACCGAAGAAATGACTTTGTAAACAATTGTTTGGATTTCTTAGAAAGTAGATTCCTTTTAACCCAAATAGTAGAATATTAAATGAAAATCTTAAATTCTGAATGAAAAAGATTGTTTTTCAACTAAAAAAGATCCATTCTTAACCTAAAATGGAATAGTTAAAATTCTAATTAGGAAATTTTATTTTAAAAAAACAAGAAAAAACAATTTTCCACGAAAAAGTGGAAAAATATTTGGATTACTTTAGTAAATTACTCTGAATGAAAGGGATTAAAATTGAATTGCTTGGATGATTTAAATTACTTAGAATTAACAAGATTACATGGTAGATGTGGATTTCAAATGGATTACTCTAAATTACCCTGGATAACAAGTGGATTACAAGTGACTTACTCCGAATTAAAAGTGGATTAACTGGATTAGAGGTGGATTAATATATGTTAGGAATGGATTTTGAATGGATTAGTCCGAAATACTTGAATTACTCTGAATTACATTCGAATTAATCCGTTTTATAATTGGATAACTCAATATTATAAGTGGATTATTCCGAATTATCTGGATTACGTCAAATTACAAGTGGATTAGAACGGGACTGCTAAGTAATATAAGTTAGTTTCAAACGGATTACTTTAAACTATTGTGGATTAAAAGTGGAATACTGTGAATTATAACTGCATTACTGTATGGTATATGTGGATTACTCCGAATTATTTAAAATACTCCGATTTACAAGTGATAAGAGTAGATTAGAGTCAGAGTAATCCATGTTAAAAGTGGATTACAAGTGGATTACATCGCATTACTTAAATAACTCTGAATTAAAAGTTGATTACTCTTGATTAAATCTGGATTACTTGATATTCGAAGTGGATTACTTGTAATTTTGTGGATTACGTTGAATTAAAAGTGGATTACTATGGATGACAACGGGATTACTTGAATTACTCCGCATCACAAGTAGATTTCTCTGTTTTGAAACTCATTACTCTATAGTAGAATTGGATAACATTTAGATTACTCCAAATAACCTGGATTACTAATGGATTAATCTGTATTATAACTCGATTGCTTCATATTATAAGTGGATTACTCCGAATTACTCTCGATTACGTCGAATTGCAAGTGGATTAGAACGGGACGACAACGTGATATAAGTTTATTTCAAACGGTTTCTCTAGAACTATTGTGGATTAAAAGTGGATTACTGTGAATTAAAACTGAATTACTCCATTTTAAATGTGGATTATTCCGAATTATTTGAAATACTCTGAATTACAAGTGATTAGAGTGGATTATACAAGTGGATTAGATTTGGAGTAATCCATATTAGAAGTGGATTTCATGTGGATTACATCGCATTACTTGAATTACTCTGAATTAAAAGTCGATTACTCCTCATCAAAAGTGGATTACTTCATATTCGAAGTGGATTGCTTCTAATTTCGCGTATTACATTGAATTAAAAGTGGATTACGGTGGATTAGAATGGGATTACTCCATAATATAAATGGATTATTCCAAATTACTTGAGTTACTGCGGATTCATTAAATGGGCTTTCAAGTGGATTACGCTGTATTATAACGGAATACTCCATATTGTGAGTAGATTATTCTGAATTACTTGAATTACTCCGCGTCACAAGTAGATTTCTCTTGTTTGAAACTCATTACTCTACAGTAGAATCGGATAACATTTAGATTACTCCAAATTACTCTGGATTACAATTTGATTAAACTGTGTGATAACTGGATTACTCTATATTATAAGTGGATTACTACGAATTACTCTTGATAACGTCGAATTACAAGTGGATTACAACTGGACTACTACTTAATATAAGTTAATTTAAAACGGATAGCTCAAAACTACTTTGCTTAAAAAGTGGATTACTGTGAATTATATCTGGATTACTCCATATTATATGTGGATTACTGCGAATAATATAAATTACTCTGATTAAAAAGTAATTATAGTGGATTATGCAAGTGGATTAGAGTTGAAATAATCCATATTAGAAGTGGATTTAAAGTGGATTACACCGCATTACTTGAATTACTCTGAATTAAAAGTTGATTACTCTTGATTAAAACTGGATTACTTTATATTCAAAGTGGATTACTTATAATTTTGTGGATTGCATTGAATTAAAAGTGGATTACTCTGAATTAGAACGGGAATACGCCATATTGTAATCGGATTATTCTGAATTACTTCAATTACTCCGCATCACAAGTAGATTTCTCTGGTTTGAAACTCATTATTCTATATTAGAATCGGATAAGATTTGGATTATTCCAAGTTACTTTGGATTACAATTGGAATTATCTTTAATATAAGTGGATTACTTCATATTGGAAGTGGATTACTCCATATTTTAAGTGAATTACTCCGAATTACTCTGAATTGCGTCTAATTACAAGTGGATTACAAGTTAATTTCAAACGGATAACTCTGAACTACTGTGCAATATAAGTGGATTACTCCATGTTATACGTGGATTACTACGAATTATTTAAAATACTTTATTATAAATTTATTATTTATTTTATTATCATAAAATATTATATTTAAATAATTATTTGAAATTACTTCTAATTTGGTGGATTACATTAAATTAAAATTATTATACATTATTATTATACATTAATTGCATTACTCCGCCTCACAAGTAGATTTCTCTGTTT
>JAAAKG020145940.1:0-10777 GCA_010014905.2 Druon quercuslanigerum
CTAAAACTCTTGCGGGGAAAATGCAGAAGGCGGTCGTCCTTAGGTCGCTCCGTGTCCTCAGGGTGCACGAGACTTTTTCCGGGTTGTCGTATTGATTGCGTCGCAGACTGTAACCGCCTATCTCACGGTAGTGAGACGTGGTTATGGCTGAAATCCTGCTGTTGTCCTTCTGACAAATAGTTTAATTATGTATATATACACATATATATAATTATTTAAATATATTAAACATTGTTCACTCACGTTCGGGATTTTTCAATTTAGTAGGATTGAGGTTATTTGCATAAAATTAAAAATTTTCTGGTTTTAGATTCGAATTATTTTGAATTTTTAAAGCAATCGATTTGCAAATTGAACTTTCAATGAGAGCGGTTTGCAAATTTGGAACGATTGTGAAGGTCGATGGTTTTCAAAATAGAACGTTTTTTATTTTTAAATTTTCTAAAAAATGAAGTACTTTTTTGTAATGTTTTCAATTAATTAATTTTTAGTTTCAGAATACGGAATGCTTTAAAATTTAATTAAAAACTTTTTTAAACAAAATTTGTTATGTATTAGAGTAATACATTAATATTTAAATCCATTTCTATATTTAGAGCGTTTTAAAATTTGCTAAATAGAATTTTTTCAAAATTCTTTCATTTCGAAGGTTTTAAAATTTTAAAAGTATTTTGAATCAATGCAGTCTTTTAACATGGAAAGAGCTTTAAATATAAGGTTTTAAGATTAGATGAATCTAAATTAGAATTCTAATAATAATAGTTAGTTTTATTTTTTGAATTTATGTCAAAAAATCTTTTAAAGTCTCTAAAATGCATTAAAACATCTTCAGGAAACCTTAAAATGTTTAAAAATCTAAGAAAATATACTAAAATATTTTAATTATAATAATTTAATTCCTTGAAATTTTTTAATGCGATAAATCTGCATAGTATCCTTCATCATCTCATCAAATCTGTTAAAATCTGTGAAATTGTCTCGAAATATCTTGAAATGTTTCAAAATCTACTGAAATCTCTAAACAATCTGTGAACTTTCCTTAATTTGTTTGAAATCTTCAAAAAAATCTTAAAACCTTTTAAAAAGTCTTAAACATTCTTATAATCATTTTTTAATTCCTTGCAATTTTTTTAAATCCATAAAAAAAATCCCTGAAAAATGTTTTAAAATTTCCTTAACTCCTTGAAATCTTCCAAAAACAAATCTTTTTAAATCTTTTGTACTGTATGGGATCCTTTGAAATATTCTAAAATTTCTTAAAATAATTTTTTAATTCTTTGAGATCTCTGAAAATGTTTGGAAATCTTTTGTAATCCATTAAAATCTTCAAATTTGACCAACTACCTGGAAACCCTTTAAAAATATATATAAACCTTTAAATCATTTAGACCCTCGTTTATTTTAGTTAAAAAAATCTTTTACAATCTCTAAAATTTATTGAAATATCTTCAGAAATCATTAAAATGTTTGATAATCTAATAAAAATCAATAAAAAAATCTCTTTTAGCTTCATCATCTTTTTAGAATCGTTTAAAATTTCATAAAATCTATTGAAATCTGCGAAATATCTTGAAATGTTTGCAAATCTGCTAAATCCCTGAAGAAATCCTTTTAAACTTCTTAAATTCATTTGAATCTTTAAGAACGTTAAAATCGGTTGAAATATTATAAAAATTCTTAAAGTTATTTTTTAATTCCTCGAAATCTTTTGGAAATCGATAAAATCTTCGAAATTTAACGAAATATCTAGAAATCTTTTAAAATTTATTTAAATCGCTTAAATTCTTTTCAAATCTCTAAAATTCATTCAAATATCTTCAGAAAACATTAAAATGTTTGAAAATGTGATAATAACTAGTAAAAAAATTCTTTTAAGCTCAAACTCTTCTTAGAGTTCTTTAAAATGTTATGAAAAATTACAAAATCTGCGAAAAATGACAAAATGCCTCGAAATTTTTTGAAATCTGATGAAAAAATTAGAGATAGCTTAGCAGATTCCAAAGATTTATTAGCTTTAAAAGATTTAAGAATGTTTTAAGAAAACTTATATGATTTTGCGGATTTCATAGGATTGCAAAAAATTTCAAGGATTTTCGAAAAATTTTAAGGGGTTTCAACGGATTCTAAAAATTTCGCAAAGATTTTAAATACTGCAAAAAAAGTTTAAAAATGTCATATGTTTAAAAGATTTAAGAAGGTCTCAATAAATAATAAATTATTTTCTAAAAATGTGGAGATATTTTAGCGAATTTTCACGGATTTCAAAAGATTTCTGAGGATTGCAAAATATTTCAAAGATTTTCAAAAAATTTTGACATAATTCTGCAGATTCGGAAGATTGTGCAAAGATTTGAAGTATTTAAGAAATATTTCAAACATATAGAAAAGATTTTAACAAAATTCAAGATATTTTAAGGGACTTCACAGGATTGCAAAACATTTCAATATTAAAAAAAAAATGTGGACATATTTTAGTAGATTCCAAAGATTTAATAGATTTCAAATATTTTTAAATGTTTTAAGAAAAATTAAATGATTTTAACAGATTTTAAGAGATTTCAAGGGATTTCAGAGGATTGCAAAACATTTCAAAATTTAAAAAAAAATGTGGAGATATTTTAGCAGATTCCAAAGATTTAATAGATTTAAAAATGTTTCAAGAAACATTAAATGATTTTAACGCATTCCGAGAGATTTCAAGGGATTTTACGGGATTGCAAATATTTCAAATGTTTTCAAACAATGTTAACATATTTTAGCAGATGTGCAAGATTTTACCAAGATTTTAAGTATTTCAGAAAGGTGTCATTAAGATTTTATAAATTTCAAAGATTTCATAAATTTCAAAGACTTCATAAAGATTTTACAGATTTCAAAGAATTTATAAAGATTTGATAAATTTTAAAGATTTAGAAAGGATTAATTAATAATAAAGTATTTTAACGAAATTCAAGATAATTCAAGGGATTTCACAGGATTGCAAGACATTTCAAAATTTAAAAAAAAAATATGGAGATATTTTAGCAGATTCAAAAGATTTCATAGATTTCAAAGCTTTAAAAATGTTTAAATAAAAATGAAATGATTTTAACGGATTGCAAGAGATTTCAAAGGATTATACAGGATTTCAAATATTTTCAAACAATGTTAACATATTTTAGCAGATTCGGAAGATTTTACAAAGATTTGACGTATTTTAGAAAGGTTTCATTAAGATTTTATAAATTTCAAAGATTTCATCAATTCCAAAGACTTCATAAAGATTTTACAAATTTAAAAGATTTTATAAACATTTGATAAATTTCAAGATTTAGAAAGGTTTTAATAAATAATAATTGATTTTAATTAAATTCAAGAGATTTCAAGGGATTTCGCGGGATTGCAAAACATTAAAAAAAAATTGTAATTAAAGATTCAAAAGATTGAATAGATTTCAAAGATTTAAAAATCTTTCAAGAAAGATTAAATGATTTTAACAGATTTCACAGAATTGCAAAAAGTATCAAGGATTTTTAAAAATGTCTCAAATATTTTAAAGATCCCAAAAAATAATAAATTATTTGAACGAATTTCAAGGGATTTCACAGGGTTGCAAAACATTTCCAAGATTTTCAAAACATGTCTCAACATTTTAGCAGATTCCAAAGCTTTCACAAAGATTTTAAATACTTCCGAATAACTATAAAGATTTGACAAAGATTCTAAAAATCTCAAACACCTCATTAAATTCTCACCATTATTTAGCATTGCCGCAAGCCACCTCCAAGCATTTTGCAATCCGTGGGGATGAGCTTGAGTCACTTCTCGTCTCTGTCGCGTCACGAAAATCGATGCGTAAAGCCTCAGAAGTCCCGAAATTCGTTTCAAGAACTTATCCTGCCTCTCGACCGTCCCGTCTTCGGAATATTTGTAGCCTAAGGATCTATAATAGTCTTCGTTCGACTGACCTTCTCCCTGCGGGAAAAAGGCCGGAACGATAAAGGGACAAGTGACTCGAAAATTCGCGAGAAGCAATTCCCCGAATTCCGGACTGTCGTTCCACAAAGCGACAACAACTGCGGCAATCGCAAAAGCCATTTCCGGTTTACTTGAAACCAAGGTCTCTCCTTGACTCTGAAATATTGGAAAAGTTTATGGATTAAGAATTGACATTTTTCTATTAATTGCGGAAGGTTTTATTTGTTGGAGAACTCACAACAATCTTCTTCGCAAGAGTATTTTTGCAGAAAGCTTCGGCTCTCGGATCTTGAGAAAATTTTCCAGTCAAAAGATCACGAAGTTTCTTGTATTTATCAAGCAAGTGTTCCCTGCTCGTTGCCGAAATTGCATTAACGGGAATATTAATCGCCTTTTGACACTCAAATCGAAAAGTTTTCGTCTCGCTACTTTTCAGCAGATCTTTATAACTTTCTAGATACTTATCCAGGAAATCTTTACTATGGACGTAAAGTTTGAGAGATTCTTTGTCTACCAATTTGTAAAGCTCGATCACTAAAAATAAAATATTATTTTATTTAATACTACTAAATATTAGGGGGCTGCGCCCACTGCGCTCGCCAACCACTGTTTCAGTTTCAATTTATATTTTTGTATTTTTTTTTAGGGTGGGCAGCTAGAAATTTTGGGCGGGCAATTAGGGAGGTTAAACGGACAGTTAGGGAAGAGATGAGTTATATCTCTATTTTGGATACATTTTTAGCAATGCCGACATTGCCTCTCAAACTTTTAAAAAAATTCCAAAATATTTTCCGGTTTTCCCGGTTCATTTTTTATTCCAAAAGATTTCAAGACGAAATATATTACATTATCAATAAAAGAGTGGAACATTCAACCAAAAAGATGAATTTTCGTCCCAAGAAGAACAATTTTCAACAAAAGATCTAAGTTTTCTAATTGAAACTTCAGATTTTTTAGAAAACATTTGACGTTTAAACCCAAAAAGATGAATTTTCAACAAGAAATTTGATTTTCATTCAATAAAGATGAATTTTTATTCAAATAATAGAATTTTCAATCAAACAGATGTGTTTATAATCGAATTTTCAACTAAATTTGAATTTTTAGCCCAACAGTTGAATTTTCAAGCTGCAAAAATAAATCTACATACAAATTATCGACTATTTAGGCAAAAAAGATTAAACTACAACTACAAACACTTGCACATTCACACTAAATATTCTAATCTTCATCC
Source organism: Druon quercuslanigerum (assembly GCA_010014905.2). Lineage (NCBI taxonomy): Eukaryota > Metazoa > Arthropoda > Insecta > Hymenoptera > Cynipidae > Druon > Druon quercuslanigerum. The sequence goes on from JAAAKG020145940.1 coordinate 5,192, forward strand.
GAAAAAGACAAATCTTTTAGAAGACTTTTAGAAAAGATGACTTTTTAATCAAATAATTTAATTTTTAAACAAAAGATATGAATTCTGGACCAAAAATATAATATTTAACTTTTCAATTTAAACAAATTAACTTTTAAGCAGAAAATATAAATTCTCGACCAAAAAGTACGACTTCTTAACAAGAGAATTTATGTTTTTGAATTTATAAACTTTGGCTTGTCGCAATAAAAAATTTAATTTTCAATTTAAAAAAAAAGTGCTTCCGAGATTTGAGTATGCTGAATATAGGAAAGAAAAGTTTAATCGCAAAGATTTATTTACTTCCGAGGAAACGGAGTTTAAGAAAATAAAATAGTACATTTCTTCCATTATAAAAAATCGAAGTCTTTTTATGAGAAAAGTAAAAAAGTGTGAAAAGTGAAAAGTTGAAGTAAAAAGTGCGATTTCGAATAAATCTTTTTAACAATATGTGTATTGGATTTTATAAGAATTTTCTATGCAAAAAAGAAGTTTTCGGAAAAAATTCTCTTACCTCCTTATGATCTGCCACCCTTCATATGACATATTAAGTAATATGACACATTAGCTAATATGAAACGTGAAATAATATGACACCTGGGGTAATATGACACATGAGGTAATATGACATGTTACGTAATATGACACATGATATAATGTGGCATATGAGGTAATATTACATGTTGGATAATATGACACACGATGTAATATGACACATAAGATAATATGAAATATGGGGTAATATTACACATGGGATAATATGACACATGTGGTAATATGACACATTAGGTAATATGATACATGAGGTAATATGACATTAAGTAATATGACACATTAGCTAATATGAAACGTGAAATATTATGACACCTGGGGTAATATGACACATGAGGTAATATGACATGTTACGAAATATGACACATGATATAATGTGGCATATGAGGTAATATTACATGTTGGATAATATGACACACAATGTAATATGACACATAAGATAATATGAAATATGGGGTAATATTACACATGGGATAATATGACACATGTGGTAATATGACACATTAGGTAATATGATACATGAGGTAATATGACATTAAGTAATATGACACATGAGATAATATGACACATCAGGTAATATGACACCTGAGGTAATATGACGGGGTAATGTGGTACATGGGGTAATAGCGATTCCTGAAATAGTGACAACGGCAATGGCGAGAGGGCACAATATGGTATCTTGAAGAATGGAAAACAATTGATTACTTCTTAGCATACAGACAAAAGTATTATTCATCAAATATTAAATAAAGCAAAAAATATTCGTATTACCAGGTTGATTCTCTTCATGTTTAGAAGCCGTTTCTGCAACAGCCGGAGTATTCCCAGAATTTCCGGAGTCGGTTACTTCGGTCTCTGGAACAGCATAAGCGGAAGCTTGGATTTCATTCGTCACCTGCCGATTTTCCTCCTTCAAGTGAGCAATTTCCGCCATAATCTCCGCCTGTTTTAATTCCTGCTCCCTCTGGGCAATTTTTGCATCGTACATTGCGTTAATTCTTTCTGCAATATTACAAAAGTATCACCAAAATTGAATATGAAACTCTCAGGTTTGATTATTTCGATCTTGAAGGAATAGGTACCTATTTCGAGTTGGAATAGGCGGAGAACCTCGTCGATATCCTGCACTACCATTTCTGCTACTTCTAAATCCGCGGATGTGAGTCTCCCCGCCTAGATATTGAAAATTGAAAAAAAATTGTTCATGCAACTTTTTTTTTCAAATGCGACTTTTGCGATTTGATAGGATTTAAAAAAATTCTCTATTAGTAGACTTTGTTAGAGAATATTGCACAACATTATCCATTCGTAAAACTTCATTTATTTGCAAGTTGAAAAACAAGATATAGAATTTTCAGAATTTATATCAATACAAGCATTTATGCGAAATTATTTTTCAAATAGGGTAATACACTTTTTATTATATTTTCATTTATTAAAACTTGAAATTCTGAAAATTTATATTTTTGTTTTTGTAAAATATTTAGTTGCCTATTACCAAAACTGCCAAAAGATTTCAAATATTTTACAAAAATTTTATCAGATTTAAAAATGTTTCACAAAATCGTGTGCATTAGGTTGGTTTAATTTTGTTTTAATTTTCATACATAACGCCCAAAAATATGTTCCAATTCACAAAAAGTTCATTTTTTTATTTTCATAAAAAAAGAAGATATTTAGAAGTGGCTCAAGCTCCATGAAGGCATATATTTCCCATAATATGCAAAGACATTTTTGTCAATTTTAATAAGAATTGTCAATATTAGGTAAAAAAACCCGTTAGTAAAAAACTAGGTTTTGTGAGTTTTTGGCGCTAATTATAATTTTTTTAACTGTTTTCTTAATGAAAATAGTTTCTAATACACAAAATAATACTCTATACTGATAATTAGATATTCACATAAATTTTTTAAACAATTTATTGTTTTTAGCAATTTTCGTGCTTTGACCTTTTAGTTTTGAACTAATAATAAGTGACTCGAATGTTAATTTATTATTTACTTCTAACTGAAAAGGTAAAGCAAAGTTAAAAATTTCAGAAAACAAAAAAACGCAACTATCTAGCATTACTATAGAATAAAATAGTTGTAACTAATAATAATTTGTTCAAACAATTATTTGTGTTAAATTTAATTAATTAACAACTCACTGCAAGTCCAATATTACTAACAATAGTAATAAATTGTTGAAACACTTATTTTTGTTACCTTCAATTAATTATTCCTTCACTCTAATTGAAAAGTGGGCCAAAAGTGAAAAATTTGAAGAAAAAAAACTGCAACTATATAGCATCAATATAGAATAAAATAGCTACAAATAATAATAATTTGATAGAAAAATTATTTTCATTATATTGAATAAAATATTACCTCATTCCAAGTGAAAAATTGACAAAAAGTTGATAATTTATGAAAAAACCGTCATTTCTACATTATTTAAAAAGAATATTATTAACAATTAGAATAAATTATTGTTAAAATTAATTAACAATTAATTCACTCTGATTGAAAATTGAACCAAAAGTGGAAAAATAAAAAAAAAACAGACTTTCTATCTATATACAAAGAGAAAATTTGCTACAAAAAATTATTTGTTCAAAAAATGTGTGTATAAATTTAATTATCAGTATAAAGTAGTATTTCATGTCTAAGACACAATTTTCATTTTTTTTTAAAGCAAAATCATTCGTATTCTGTAGGTAATTGCACGTCATTTTTTCTTATAGGAAATACGTTCTAAACATCATGGGGCTTAAGCCAAATCTAAATATAATTTCTTTTGATGGATTTATTTTTTTGTGGATTCGAATATATTTCAGGGCGGTCTGCATAAAAATTCGAAAAATAATATTTCCAATTCATTTTTGGATTACCCTAGTGTACACCAGATTTAAAAAGTTATTAACCACAATATTCAAAAATTGCCAGCATGAAATTTAAAGATTTTTCATTTACAAAAATTTGAAATTAAACAGATGTCCCCATGAAACAGAAATTTGTTTTCCAATTTCTTTCAATCTTTTTAAATCGCTAAGTTATATTTGGGCATTAGTTAAATTTCCCGAAATTCCTTAAAATATGTTTTTAAATCTTGAAAAATAATTTAAATTCCTTTAAAATTTCTTTGAATTTCTTGGACTGTTTTTAAATCCTTATAAATCTTTAATGTTATAAAATCCCTTCAAATATTTTGGAATCGTTTTAAAATTTCTTAGAGTCCTGGAAATCTCCTCGAATATCTTAAAACCTTTTAAAAACCTTTGCAATCATTTGGAACTCTTAAAATGTCATTAAATCCGTTTAAATATTCGAAATCCTGTAAAATTTTTAAAAATCCATGGAAATCTTGAGGAAATAGTTTTAAATCCGAGAAACTCTTTGCAATAGCATGCAATCTGTAGAAATTGATAGAAATCTTTTTAAAGCTTTGAAACCCCCCAAAAAACTTGAAATATTTAAACAATCATTTAAACAATTTTGAAATCACACAAAAACTGTTAAAAATTTAAAAGCTTTTGTAATTCTTTAAAATCCTATAACATCTATGAAATCCCCTAAAATCTTTTAAGATTTCATCAAACGCCTTGAAATCTCTTAAATCACTTTCAAACTCCTTGAAATATTTTTCAATTTTTCAAATCACTTAAACTCTTTTAAAATCTGTTTAAATCGTTTAAATTATTTAAAATCGCGTAAAAATTATCGATATTTTTTAAATTCCTAAAAAAACTTTAAAATTATAGAAATTCCTTTATATCTTTTGAAATTCATTAAAATTTTTGTAATCTCATAAAATATTTGAAAACGCTTAAACACTATCGACATTCTTTAAATTCTTAAAAATACGTTAAAATCTTAGAAATTACTTGAAACCCGTTGAAATCTCTTAAATCATTTTCAAATTCCTTGAATTAAATAAAAAATTCAAATACTACGAAATCTTGAAAAATATTTTAAATCCTTTTAAATCTCTTCATTCATTTTCAAATTCCTTGGAATATTTAAAAACATTTGAAACCCCTTGAAAGCTTAAAAATTATTTAAAATCCTTTGAAATCCATTTTAATGACTATAATCCCGTAAAATATTTAAAAATGAGTAAACACTATCGACATTTTTAAGAATCTTAAACATCCTTTGAATCCTTAAAAATCCCTTGAAATATTTTTAAATCCCTTGCAATCTCTTAAATAATTTTTAAATTGCTTTAAATATTTAAAAAAATTTGAAATCCGTTGATAGTTTACAATTGTTGAAATCCAAATCCTTTAAAATCCATTTAAATCGTAGTAGTTCCGTAAAATATTTGAATATGTGTGAATACTATTGACATTTTTTTAATTCTGAAAAAGACTTTAAAATCATAGAAATCCATTTATATCTTTTGAAATTCATTTTAATCTTTGTAATCCCATAAAATATTTGAAAACGCGTAAACATAATCAAAATTTTTGAAATACTAATCTCGTTAAATTTCTTGAAATATCTTAAATCATTTTCAAATCGCTTGAAATATTAAAAAAAAATTTTTAAATAAGTTAAAATCTTAGAAATTACTGTAAATCCTTTGAAATCTTAAAAATCCCTTGAAATCTTTTAAAATCTCGTAAAATCCCTTGAAATCGCTTAAATATTTTTCCAATGCTTGAAACCAAAAAAATACTCTGAAATTTTATAAACTATTTCAAATGTTGTTAAATTTCTTCAATCATTTTTAAATTTCTTCGAATATTTTAAAATTTTTGAACTCCCTTGCAATCTTAGAAATCACTTGAAATCCTTTGAAATCTTTTAAAACAAAATTTAAATGGTAAAATATTTTAAAACGCGTAAGTATTTTGAAAAATCTTTAAAATCTTTTAGAATCTTAGAAATTTCAAGAAATCTTTTAAAATTCCGTGAAATTCCTTGAAATTTTTTAAATCATTTTCAAAATGCTTGGAACATAACAAAATTGAAGTATTCGGAAATCTTGGAAACTATTTGAAATCTTTTTAAATTTCTTGGAATATTTTAA
>JAAAKG020145941.1:0-10777 GCA_010014905.2 Druon quercuslanigerum
AGTGAGGGGTGATCTGGCGCGGCGAGGGGGGGGGGGGCGGCGGGGGGGGGGGGGGGGGGGGGGGGGGGGGGGGGGGGGTGTGGGGGGGGACGGTGGGTTGGGGATGAGTGAGTACAGGGGTACAATTGTAGCTTCATGTTCAAGTGGCTGGTCCAGATGTCCAGTACGATACAATGAGACTCGAGGTCTATGAGTATTGTTTCTATTCTAGAACCAGTGTTTGTGGATTTACATATTGCATGCAAAGCGAGTCGCCTATTTTTTACTGCATGAATGCTAAATCACAACCGTGTCCTGGCATTTAATTAATTCTCACGCCATTGTGTGTATTAATTTTTTCTATTTTTTTTTGTATTAACCCTTCGAGTACACAACTATGTTTTCGAACATCTCCTCTACTCTGGGTCAAAATGACCCAGTTCATTTTTATCGTCCGCAACTTCACAATTACTGAATCTTTTTACGTACCAAAATTTAGAGGCATACTTTTAAGTGTTCTGAAGTAATATATAAGGTTTACAAGAGTCTTTAAAGTCTTTAATATACCTAAAAAAAATTCGAAAAAAAGCATTTTTGAAAAAGTGAAATCTCATATAAAAATCATTACGTCCCGTGGCTATGGTACCGCCCCTTTTTCAAACGCCTAAGCTCTGTTCTTGGTCAAAGTGACATACTGGGTATATTTGACCCAGAGTGTACCAGAAATTTTTTATTAATTAAAAAATGTAAATTTTATAAGATTTCTATATTTCAAGGATATTAAAGGATTTTAAGAAATTCGCAAAGATTTTAACAGATTCTAAGGGGTGTTAAAGGACTTTAACTAACTTTAGTGATTTTAACAAATTGTTTAAGGTTGCTAAGATTTTAGAGTATTTCAAAAGATTCCAACAGGATTTTAGAAAATTTTAAACGATTTCAAGAGATTTAAGGAAATTTAAAGAAGTTTTATCTGATTTTAGAGGATTTACAAGTTTTCCAAATTTTAGACTCTTTTCTTCAACAAAAGTAACATTCTCCGCTTGAAAAATCAACTATTTGGTGAAAAAGTAAACTAATTTGTTAAAAAAAATTTTAACTACAAATTTATTTATTCCATTTTTAATTGTGAATTTTTTTATTGAAATATTTAACTATTAGGTTCTAAAGTCCTTTTGGATGAAAATTCGTTTTTTTCATTGTTGAAAACTAATTTCTTTAACAGAAATTTAAATTTTTAATTTCTACTTTAAAATTTAAGTAAGTTAGTTTAAAATTCACCTCTTTTGTTGAAAATTAGACTATTTTGTCGAAAATATCCTTTTGTGATTAAAAACTAATTTTTTTAACTGAAAATTTAACTATTCGATTTTGAGTTAAAATTGATCTTTTTCAGTTAAAAATTCATTTCTTTCGTTAAAAATTCGTTTTTTTTGTTATACACTTTTTTTAAATTTAACTATTTTCTTGCTTCTAAAAATTTACATTTTTCATTTTGACGAAGATTCTCCTTTTGTGGAATAATTTAAATGTTTTTCAAATTCAATTCTTAGAATCCATTTAGGTTAAAATTTTAAATAATAAATTGTTTGAAGAAAAAGATTTTGACTATTTAATCAAAAAATTGTGATTTTTAAGTTAAAAATTTATTTTTAAAATTAAAATTCAACTATTCAATTTTTCTGCAAGATTTCTATTCTCGAGTTGAAAATCCGATAGAAAAATCCAGAAAAATATACTCATAGGTTTTTGCGGTCACTGATTTCGAATATGAGATTCGCTGACCTCTATCGTATCAGACTTAAGGTCATTTGAAGGTCAAACTTCAAAAAATCTAGAAAATACATATATACGTTTTTGAAGTAGCTGATTTCGAATCCGAGATCCGTTGAAATCTATCATATCAGATTCAAGGTCATTTAAAGGTTAAACTGCAAAAAATCTCATAAAAAATTTAATTGAATTGGCTTTAAGTTGACCTTAACTTGATAAGGAGTTGATAAATAACCCCTTTTGGATTTAGCGTTCCCAAAAACTTATTATATATAAAACTTATATATATATATATATATATATATATATTTGTGTGTGTGTGTATTTTTTGATTTTTTCATCAGGTTTTTTACATTCTGACCTTCTAGTGACATTGAATCTGATATTTTAGAGGTCAATGGACCTCGGCTTCGAAATCAGCGGCCCAAAAAAGCTACGTATGCATTTTTCTGGAATTTTCATTCGATTTTTTGCAGTTTGACCTTCGAATTACCTTGAATGTGATATGATGGAGGTCAACGGACCTATGATTCGAAATAAGAGACCCCAAAAACCTATTTATGTATTTTTCTGGATTTTTAAATCAGATTTTTTGCATTTTGACCTTTAAATGACCTTGAAGCTGATACGATAGAGGTCAGCGGATCTCGGATTCGAAATCAGCGACCCAAAAAATCTATGTATGTATTTTTTTGGATTTTTTAATCGGATTTTTTGCATTTTGACCTTCAAATGACCTTGAATCTGATGTGATGGAGATCAGCGGATCTCGGATTCGGAATAAGCGACCCCAAAAACCTATGCGTGTAATTTTCTGTATTTTTCTATCAGATTTTTTGCAGTTTGACCTTCAAATGACCTTGACTCTGATGTGATGGAGATCAGCGGACATCGGGTTCAAAATCAGCGACCCTAAAAACCTATATATGTATTTTTCTGAATTTTTTTATTGGGGTTTTTCCCAAAAACACTGCATAGGAGCACTGCTCGGGGTGAATAGAAGGAATGAGGGTATTGTTAGTAGCTACTGCAGGAATTTTTTCAAATTTTTTGGGCCAAAAACCGGCCTTACAGACCCTCCTCCTTTAAATTTCTTGTTGAAAATTCATTTTGTTGGAAATTTTGTTTCTTTGGTCTGTCGTTCCATTTTAATTTTTTTAAGAAGGGTATGTGAGGGGAACAACTCACAGGGTAGGAGAAGCAGGTGAAATGAAATGAGTTGAAGTAGGGGAAGTATGGTGTAATGAAGCGAAGGGAATTATGGTACGCGAGGAAACACGAGGATAGGGTAAGTACAATAAATGGTGGGAAATGAGTGGAGAGGAATTAGTGGAAGTGAGAAAAAAGGAGGGATTAGAAGAAGTGGGACAAAATCTAAGAGGACGTAAGGAGGTGAGAAATCCGATAAGGAAGAAGTTAGGGAAGGGAGGGAAAACAAATTTTGAAGCATCGGGAGGGGAATATAAGGAGAAAATAAGCCGAGGGAATTATGGTACGCGAGGAAAAACGTGGAGAGGGGAAGTAAGAGAAGTGGTGAGAAATAAGGGGAGGGGAATTAGTGTAAGTGAGAAAAAAGCAAGGAGTAGAAGAAGTGGCAGGAAATCTAGGAGGACGTAAGGAGGTGAGAAAGCAGATAAGGAAGAAGTTAGCGAAGGAAGGGGAAGCGAATTTAGAAGCATTGGAAGGGGAACTAGGTGAGGAGTGGGGGATTAGAAAGAAAGTAGGAGAATTTACGGAGAGTAGATAAAGGAAAGCATGGAGGGGGGAGGTTGGCACAACTTATTTACATTTTAAGAGAGAAGAAGGCTCATGTAATTTTCTGCTGAAATGCTACTTTAAAAGAGGAAAAGTGACTTGAGACGATGCACTAAGAAATGTATGAGAGTCGTCCGTTTGCGTCTTTTCCAAGCCATGAACTTGTCATAGGAGACCCCATAGATTCCCTGAGTTGATTCGTGCCTGAATATTGCAAGAGGGTAAAATAGGTTGGATATAGGAGTGCCCTAGTTCCAGATACGATCCTATGAAATCATAAAGAAGAAATTTAATTTTTAATAGAATTGAGATCCCACTCCCTTCTACAATGTTTCCCTTTGCTCACGATCTTGCGGAGGTGAGTCAATATTGCCATCATGAAAAATGCAGGTGGCACATTAAGAGGAAACGGAAAAGCAAAATTCCTCCATTCCATCTCGTCAGATATTCCCTGTCTCGAATAGAGCACTTATTATTTTGAGAGTGAAAAAAAAGATATTTTTTTTCAAATAAATTTTATGTCGACTGTACAGATTCTTGGGGAAATGATTGTGGAAACTGAATTTTAATGCTTGTTAAGAATTAATTTTAATGCTTATAAAAACTGAATTTGAATCCTGATTAAAAATGAATTTTACTGCTTACTAAACGTTAATCTCAATGCTTATGAAAAACGAATTTAAATGTTTATATTATTCAAGTTTATGCTTATTAAAAACGGATTTCAGTGCTTATTAAAAATTAATTTCAATCCTTACTAAAAATAAATCTCAATGCTTTAATGCTTATTAAAAATGTATTTCATGCTTATTAAAAATGTACTTCATGCTTATTAAAAATGAATTTCAATGCTTATTAAGTTTGAATTTTAATTCTTATTGAAACTGAATTTCAGTTCTTATTGAAAAAATTCTTTATTCAATAATGTAACAATATTTTAAATCAGTGTTAGCATTTAAAATATTTTTAGGCCTAGAAGTCACTTTAAAGATAAAACTAGTTTAAATAATGTCAACATATTTAAAATATAGTTTTTAAATAGTGTTATAATAATTTTTATGTAAAAAAATTAATTTCAATGCTTATTAATAATGAATTTTTATACTTGTCAAAACTGAGTTTTAATGCTTATTAAAAATAAATTTCATACTTAATTCAAAATGAATTGCAATGCTTATGAGAACTGAAGTTCTATGCTTATAAAATAAGCATATTATTGCTTATAAAAAAAGAATTTCATGCTTATTGAAAATTAATTTAAATGCTTATTAATACTTAATTTCAATGTTTAGTAAAAATAAATTTTAATACTTATTCAAAATGAATTCAGATATTTATGGAAAATGAATTTTAATGCTTTTTATAAATAGATTTCACGATCATTAAAAATGAATTTCAAAGCTAATTGAAAATAAATTCTTTAGTCAATAATGTAACAATAATTTTAATTAGAGTTAGCTTTAAAAGGTTTTAAGTATCAACATTCTTAAAATATTGTTTGGAAGTAGTGTTATAATAATTTTTAAGTGAAAAAAATTAATTTTAATGGTTAATAAAAATAAATTTCATACTTAATTAAAAATGAATTTCAATGCTTGTGAGAACTGAAGTTCTATGCCTATTAAAAAGACTTTTATTCCTTATTAAAAAAGAATTTCATGCTTATTGAAAACTAATTTCAATGCTTATTAACATCGCATTTAAATGCTTAGTAAAAATAAATTTCAGTGGCTATTAATAATTAATTTAATGCTTATTAAAAATTGATTTCAAAGCTTATGAAAATTAAATTTTAATTCTTATTATAAATGAATTTCATAATTGTTAGAAAATAATTACAATGCTTATTAAAAAAATGGCAACGCTTGTTAAGAATGAAGTTCAATGCCTTTCTACAAAAATTTCAATGCTTATTAAAAATAAATTACACTTAATTCAAAATGAATTTCAATGCTTAATAGAACTGAAGTTCTATGCTTATTAAAAAAGCATTTTATTGCTTATTAAAAAAGAATTTCATGCTTATTAAAAAAGAATTTCATGCTTATTGGAAATTAATTTTAATGCTTAATTACACTGCATTTATATGCTTAGTAAAAATAAATTTCAATGGTTATTAATAATTAATTTAATGCTTATTAAGAATTAATTTCAAAGCTTATGAAAATTAAATACCAATTCTTATTATAAATGAATTTCATAATTGTTAGAAAATAATTACAATGCTTATTAAAAAAAATGGCAACGCTTGTTAAGAATGAAGTTCAATGCCTTTCAATAAAAAAATGTCAATGCTTATTAAAAATAAATTACACTTAATTCAAAATGAATTTCAATGCTTAATAGAATTGAAGTTCTATGCTTATTAAAAAAGCATTTTATTGCTTATTAAAAAAGAATTTCATGCTTATTAAAAACTAATTTTAATGCCTAATTACACTGCATTTAAAAGCTTAGTAAAAATAAATTTCAATGGTTATTAATAATTAACATAATGCTTATTAAAAATCAATTTCAAAGCTTATGAAAATTAAATTTCAATTCTTATTATAAATGAATTTCCAAATTGTTAGAAAATAATTACAATGCTTATTAAAAATAAATTATACTTAATTCAAAATGAATTTTAATGCTTAAGTGAATTGAAGTTCTATTCTTATTAAAAAAAAGCATTTTATTGCTTATTAAAAAAGAATTTCATGCTTATTGAAAACTAATTGCAATGCTTATAAATATTTCATTTAATACTTATTAAAAATGAATTTCAATGATTATGAAAATTAAATTTTAATTCTTATTATAAATAAATTTAATAATTGTTGAAACTTAATTACAATGCTTATTAAAAAATAATGTCAATGATTGTTAAGAATGAAGTTTAATGCCTTAAAAAAATGATAATGCTTATTAAGAAATAATTTCATGCTTATTAACAATTAATTTAAATGCTTATTAATACGCAAGTCCAATTCTTAGTAAACAAAAATTTCAATACTTATTAAAAATGAATTCCAATACTTATAAAAAATGAATTTCAATGCTTATTGAAAATAAATTGTTTAGTCAATAATCTAACAATAATTTTAATTAGTGTTAGTTTTTAAAATGTTTTAAGGCCTCCGAATCACTTATGAGATAAAAAATAGTCTAAACAGTATCAACAATTTTAAAATATGGTTTTGAAAATAGTGTTATAATAAATTTTAGGTAAATTAATTTCAATGCTTATTAAAAATAAATTATGTATGATTCAAAATGAGCTTCAATGCTTATGAGAACTGAAGTTCTATGCTTATTAAAAAAAGCATTTTATTGCTTATTAAAGAAGAATTTCATGCTTATTGAAAACTAATTTCAATGCTTATTAACACTGAATTTAAATGCTTCGTAAAAATATATTTCAATGCTCATTAATAATTAATTCAATACTTTTTAAAAACAAATTTCAATGTTTATCAAAATCACTTTTATGCTTACTACAAACGGATCTCAGTGCTTATTAAAAACGAATTTCAATGCTCATTGAAAATGTGTTATAATGCTTATTAAAAATGAATTTCATGCTTGTTAAAAATGAATTTTAATGCTTGTTGAGATTAAAGTTCAATGCCTATTAAAAAATATTAATGCTTATTCTAAAATAATTTCATGCTTATTAACAATTAATTTAAATGCTTATTAACACTCAATGTCAATTTTTAGTAAAAATAGATTTCAATAGTTATTAAAAATGAATTCCAATACTTATGAAAAATGAATTTTAATACTTATTATAAATAGATTTCACGATCATTAAACATGAATTTCAATGCTTATTGAAAATAAATTCTTTAGTCAATAATGTAGCAATAATTTTAATTAGTGTTAGCTTTTAAAATGTTTTGAGGGCTCGGAATCACTTATGAGATAAAACATAGTTTAAATAGTATCAATATTTGTAAAATATGGTTTGAAAATAGAGTTATAATAATTTTTAAGTAAAAAAATTAATTTCAATGCTTATTAATAATGAATTTGTATGCTTGTGAAAACTGAATTTCAATGCTTATTAAAAATAAATTTCATACTTAATTCAAAATGAATTGCAATGCTTATGAGAACTGAAATTCTATGCTTATTAAAAAAGCATTTTATTGCTTATTAAAAAAGAATTTCATGCTTATTGAAAACTAATTTAAATTCTTATTAACACTGCATTTAAATGCTTAGTAAAAATAAATTCCAATTCTTATTAATAATTAATTTAATATTTATTCCATTTGAATTTCAAAGCTCATGAAAATTAAATTTCAATTCTTATTATAAATAAATTTCATAATTCTTAAAAATTATTTACAAAGCTCATTAAAAAATAATGGCAATGCTTGTTAAAAAATAAAATTTAATAGATATTAAAAATAGTTTTGAATTCTCATTTAAAATGCATTTGAGTGCTTGTTAAAAATTAATTTCAGCGCTTATTAAAAATGAATTTCAATGCTTATTAAAAAAGCATTTTATTGATTATTAAAAAAGAATTTCATGCTTATTAAAAACTAATTTCAATGCTTAGTAAAAATAAATTTCAATGATTATTAATAATTAATTTAATACTTATTAAAAATGAATTTCAAAGCTTATGAAAATTAAATTTCAATTCTAATTATAAATCAATTTCATAATTCTTAAAAATTAATTACAATACTTATTAAAAAAGAATGACAATGCTTGTTAAAATGAAGTTCAATGCCTTTAAAAAAATTTTAATGCTTATTAAAAAATAATTTCATGCTTATTAACAATTAATTTAAATGCTTATTAACTGCGGTAATAGAACTTTTGAAAATTCAACAATTTTGTTAACAAATTATCCTGCTTGGTTGAAAATTCAATTCTTCTATTGAGAAGTCGTATTTTTGGCTTGATAATTTAAATATTTAAATTTTAAAATAAAAAAGATAAATTTTTCACCAAAAATAGAATATTTGAATCTTAAGTTATAAAAGTTAATTTTCAACAAAAAGATGTATTTTCAACGAAAGATTTAAATTTTTAGACAAGTAGATAAATATATAACAATAACTTTTAATAAAATAGTTCAACTTTTAACCAAAGAGATACAATTTTAACTAAAATGATCAATCTTTAACAGAAAAACAAAAAACAAAAAAATATTTTGTTAATAAAGTATATCAACTTTAAACTACGTAGCTAAATTTTAAAATAAAAAAAATTGCCTCAAGTAAAATATTCAGATTTTAAAGAAAAAGATTAATTTTCAGACAAAATTATTAATTATGAATAAAACAGTTTTCTACGAAAATTTAAATTTAATTTTCTTTAAATTTATTTAAATTTAAATTTATTAAATTTAAAAAGTGCAACTTTTAAAGTTTTACCTAAATTTTTAACTCCTCTAACTTTTAGGGAATATTTTTACTTGTTCTAAAACAAGTTTAATTTTTTTTCTTTTTTGAAAATTTTTCGAGGAGGCGTATTTTCTGCTCAAATGTAGAAATGATGATCCTCGGAGAAATATTCATCTCCCTTTGATCGAATATAATCCCCTAACCTTTGTCCGTTTCATCCGCAGTATTATCGAGGCAAAGGGAAAAAAATTTAAAGTAGCTTTGTCGACCAACTGATCCACAAAGATCAGCCTATCAAAGCCCTACAAAGAGGCCAGAAAAATAAATAATACATATTTTTCTGCTCAGTTTAACATAAAACAGAGACATAACGACTTTAGGTTTCCAACTTTCTCTCAAGGGCAATGCAAGAGATATTTTTCATTAATTTTGAAAAATAGTGGCAATTTAGTAGCAGGACATATTTTTGGTCCTTCGAGCCGGTGCAAAACTTATCTAATTTTTAAAAAGCGCATTGTACCTAGGAAAATTTAAATTAATTTTTTATTTTAAGAAATAAGTTTTAACAGAAAATTGACAAACACTTTAATACCTTTAAATTATTTTTTAAAGTTTCTAAAAATAATATGGACGATTTTAAAGACAAATTGTTCAATTAGAAAGATTACAAAGTTTATTAAAAAATTATATCAAGTTTGAGAGACTTTTAAAAGTTTTAAAAAGATTTAAAATAATGTAAAGCTTGAAAAAAATTCAATAAAGTTATGAAAAAAGTATATTTTTCAATATTTTAAAATGAAATTTTTTAAATTTTTGCATTATTTTGAAAATTCTGCCATAAAAAAAAATTTCTTAAAACTCTTGGGAATATTTAAACAGATTTTTAATTCTAAAAAAAAACAATTTTAAGAGAAAATTGACAAAGATATCAAAAAATATTTCAATTATTTCCTAAAATTTGGAAAAAGATTGTGGGTGATTTTAAATCAAAATTTTTAAATGAACAAGATAACAAACTTGTAGTTTTGAAAATATTCAAAATTAATTAAAATTCTTAAAATATTGCAAAAAACGTTAGAAAAATTTCAAATGTTACATTTATTAATGTTTGTAAATGAAAATTTTGAAGCGAAATTCATAGGTAAATATAAATTAATTTTTTATTTAAAAAAATTATTCTTAAGAGAATAATTGAACAGATTTTTGAAGATTTTAAAATATTTCAAAAATTGTCATTGAACAATCTGGAAGATTTGAAGGCAATTGTGTTTTCCCGAATTTTAGGAAATTTTTCTGGAAAATTCGAATCATTTTAAGATACATAGAACGTTTAGAATTTTTTGAAATTTTTAAAGCATTTTAATAATTTTAAAGGTTTTAAGATAATGAATTTTTCTTTTTTTGAAAAATAAATTTGATAAAAGATTTCAAAATATTTGAAAAGATTTGAAATGATTTCCTAAAAGCAGGTTTTTAGATTTTTTCAAAGGATCCAAAAATAGTTTTCTTCAAAAACCAAGCTTAGATTTTTGAAAATTTCATTCAAAAAATGTATAAGATTTTCAAAAATTTTGAAAGGTTTTAGAGACTAATAAATTTTTTTAAAAGAATTCTAAAAATTTTTTTATGATATTTTTATATTACAAAATTTATTTTTTTTAAATCTTTAAAATATTTCGAAACGCTTCAAAAGATTTTCAAAATAATCGAAAAAGAATCTGGAAGATTTGAAGGCAAATTTCTTAATTATGCAAATTTTATAAATAAATAATTTTAATAAATAATTTAATAAAATATTTAACAGAATATAGGTTTTTAAAAATAAAATAAAGTGAATAGTGAATAAAAGTGAATAAAAGTGAATAAAATACAGTGAAAATTTTCTCGAAGGAGGGGAAAAGGGGTAATTTTTCAAGATTTGT
>JAAAKG020145942.1:0-10776 GCA_010014905.2 Druon quercuslanigerum
TGTTGGCATCAGAGTCACACCCCTATAATCTTTAACCTCCTCTCCTTTGTCTTTCTTTACTATTGGTATCACTACTCTTTCTTTCCATAACTCTGGCCACCCCTTTCCTCTCCATACTCGATTACACATTATCCATGCCCATTCCTATAGTTCTGTCCGTCCATATTTCCATACTTCATTTGGAATCTCATGTATGCCTGGTGCCTTTCCATCCTTCATTGTCCCTAATACCTTGACTATTTCTTCCGTTGTTATATCCTCTTCCTCATCTCTTTCTCTACCATATTTTCATGTCTTCCTAACTTTTCTCTCTATTCCTCCTAGCAGATCCAAAAAATATTTTTTCCATTCTACTATTTCAATATCTTGGTTTACTCTTTTTCTTCTTCTTCTCTCTCTATTTATTACCTTTAATACCTCTTCTTCCGTCCTAGCATTCTCCGCCTCTTCCTCAAACCTTTTATTCTCTTCCTCTTTCTTTTGATCACACAACTCAGAATACTCTTTATTTTTTCTCCTATATTCTTCCCCATTACTTTTTTCTTTTCTCCACTTTCTTAATTCATTTCTGACCCCCCTTTTTTCTTATTACACTCCTCATCCCATCCACTTCTATTCATCTCTTTACTAACTTCATTTTTGTTTGTTGACTGTAATCCTCTTTTTACGTCTTCTATCATTTTTTCTATCTCCTTGTCCAAATTTAAAAAAAAAATTAATTCTCAACAAAATAATTCAATTTCAAACCCAAAAGATGAATTTTTTACAAATAAAAGATACTATATAAATTTTCAACTAAATAAGATAATTTACAAACCAAAACTAGAATAGTTCAATTTGCAATTAGAAAAGTAAATTTTTTTTTACTTAATTTCCAACTAAAAAGAAACGAATTTTCAGTCAAGAAATAAATTTTTAATCACTTTTATGAATTTTCAAGCAAAAATATGAATTTCTATAAAAAAAATTAGAATAGTTAAATTTTCTATAAAACAGAACATTTTTGAACGAAAAAGATTGAATTTCTATCAAAAAAGTTAAATTTTTCATAAAAAATGGAATAATTAAAGTGAATTTTATGCTAAAATGATAAATCTTCAACTAAAAAAAATTAATTTTTAACCAAATGAATGAATTTTCAAGTAAATAGATAAATTTTCAACCAAAACTATAATGCTTAAATTTTTAGTTAGTAAAATAAATTTTTAAACAAAAAAGGTACAAATTTTCAACAAAAATTAATTATTAACCAAAAGGATACTAAAAAAGACGGAATTTTAACAAATAGTTAAATTTTCGCTAAAAACAGATAAATTTTCAACTAAACAGAGGATAAATAAATTTTCAGTAAAAAACTTAATTTAAAATTTAAAAAAAGTAAATTTTGAACGAAATAGTATAATTTTTAACAAAGAAGATTAAATTTCTATTAAAAAAGATAAATTTTTGACAAAAAATGGAACACTTACATTTTCAGTTAAAAAAATACGTTCTAAATTAGAAAATATAATTTTTAAGCAATTAGATCTAATTTATAGCAAAATAGGTGAAGTTTGAATAAAGTACATAAATTTTCAATCAAATATTTGAATTCTAAAAGGATTTTAAAACGAAAAGATGAATTAATCACCAAGAAGATTAAATATTTTCCCACAAAATTCGAATTTTCTATCAAATGTAGGAATTTTTAACCAAATATTTAAATTTTCGACTTAAAAAGATAAGCTTTGAACCAATATGTGCAAGTTACATTTTGAATTAAAACAATTAATTTTCAACTACTAAACATTATTTTGAACAAAATAATTAAATTTTTTACAAAATAATTAAATTTTTAACAAAAAAAAGGTCTGTCAACTAAAATGATGATTCATCAACCAAATTAATGAGTTTTTAACAACTTAGTTCTGTTTCCAACTAAATAGATTAATTTTAAACTAAAAATGACTTTTAATTTTTAATTTTTTTATTTTTAGTTGCATTTTAAGTTTTACTCTTTTCAATGTTGAAAATAAGCTCCAACTGTCATTGCTCTCAATAAGACTGTCGCGATTTAATTTCGATGTTCCCATAATGTTCCGGTGCTTTTTCGATCATTCCTTCGGTCAGCTATTCTTATACTCTGCAGATCCCATAGAAGCCGATCCGGTTTTGTATTCCTAGATTTACTGGTCCACGTAGTTTCTCAGGGGGCGGGGCGAAAGACGGTTGCGAATCTCACCACGGAAGGGCCGCAATGCGCGAGTGCTCAATCGAGTATATTGCGCAATATTACCCATTCTACTTGAAAACGTTTTAGACGGCCCTAACTGTTTACTTTTAGAGGGTATCGATTCAGTAACAACGCCTGTGCGAGGTAACCCTCGAAGTCTCATGATTAAATTCATCGGATGTTTAAAATTTTTCAAAAATAGAAAATCTCGATTTGTTTGCCTATAGATGTACGGCTAAGAAATGATAGGAAAAATCTCGGCCATGGGTCAATTAATGTTTATGAGCCTGTTATGTTCCACTTCTCATTTAATCTTTAAAATCTATCTGAAATCTTTATGAAATAATAGAAGTCTCTGTGAAATATTTGAAATAAATCCTAAATTTTTGCGAATTATTTTTTATTCTGGTGAACTCTTGATGAAATCTTTGAGAAATCATTTCCACTTTTATCATATCTTTGTAAAATCTTAGGAAATCTTTGCGAAATATTTGAAATATTTTTTAATATTTGTTAGATTATTTCAATATTTTTGAAATCTTTGGGAATTCATTAAAATCTTTAAAGTCTATCCGAAATCTTTGAAATGGTTGTAGAATCATTGAAACCTTTCTAAAATTTTTGGAAACATTTGACATATTTTTTCTTTGAAATCTACCGAAAATTTTGTAAAATCTTTGGAAACTTTTGAAATATGTTTATTATATTTAGTAATATCTGTGAAATTATTGAAATCTTTCGAAAATTATTAAAATCGCTGTGCACTCTCTAAAATCTATCTGAAATCTTTGTGAAATAATCGAAATCTCTTAAGTCTATCCAAAATTTTCGCGAAACTTTTTCAATCTTTGTGAAATATTAAAAAAATCATTATATTTATTGAAATCTTTGGAAATATTTGGTAATATTTTTGAACATATTAAAATCTTTGAGATCTCATTTCCACCTTTGTCATATCTTTGTTAAATCTTAGAAAATCTTTGTGACTTATTTGAAATATTTTTTAATATTTGTTAAATTATTTCAATCATTTTGAAATCTTAGGGAAATCATTAAAATCTTTTAAATCTATCCAAAATATTTGTAAAATCTTTGGGAAATCATTGAAATCTTTAAAGTCTACCCGAAATCTTTGAAATTGTTGTAAAATCATTGAAACCTTTCTAAAATTTTTGGAAACATTTGAAATATTTTATCTTTGAAATTTACCGAAAATTTTGTAAAATCTTTGGAAACCTTTGAAATATGTTTAATATATTTTGTAATATCTCTGAAATTATTGAAATCTTTCAAAAAATATTAAAATCGCTGTGCACTCTCTAAAATCTATCTGAAATCTTTGGAAATATTTATGAAATATTCTGCAATCTTTGTGAGATTTGTGATTGAAATCGGTGTGAAATCTTCTAAATCTTTAAAAATCTTTGCAAAATATTTGAAATCTTTATAAAATGTATTTGAAATCTTTAGTAAATTGTTGCAATCTTTGTCGAATCTTTGTGAAATCTTTTTAATTTATCTGGAATGATTGGTAATTCATTAAAATCTTTGTGCAATCTTTGAAATCTTTGCAAAATCATTTAAATTTTTCTAAAATCTTTGAAACATTTTAAAAATATATTTAAAAATACATGTGAAATTATTAACCTTTTCCGAAAATGTCATTGAAATCAATTCTTTTTACAATCTTTGAGAGAATATTTTCGGAATATTTCAAATATTCGATAATGTTTGTGAAAATGTTAAATTTTTTGTGAAATCCTTTAAATCTTGCGAAATATTTGTGAAATATTTGGAATCTTTAAATAATTATTGCAATCTTTTTCAAGCCATTGTTAAATCTCTTTAATATTTATCTGTAATATTTGCGAAACCTGTGAAATCTTTGTGTAATTTCTTTGAAATCTTTAAGAAATGTTTGAAATCTTTCTGAAATCATTGTGAATCCTTAACAAATCTTTTCGAAATATTTGAAATATTTTTGAAGTATTCAGTAATATTTTTTAAATTATTGAAATATTTGTGAAATTTTTAAAAAATTATTCCAATCTTTGTGAAATCTTTGTGAAATCTCTTTCATTTATCTGAAATCTTTGTGTAATCTCTTTGAAATCTTTGGAAAATAATTTAAATCTTTATGAAATCATTGCGAGTCCTTTAAAAATCTTTGCAAAATATTTGAAATATGTTTCAAGTAATATTTGTGAAATCTTAAATTTATCTGAAATCTTTGCGAAACTTGTGAAATCCTTGTGGAATCTTTGAAACCATTTTTGTGAAATCTTTTAAATCTTTCGAAATGTTTGCGAGATGTTTGAAATCTTTTTCAAAAATTTGTGAAATCTCTTTCATTTATCTTTAATGTTTGCAAAACCTGTGAAATATTTGGAAAATCATTGAAATCTTTGTGAAATCTCTTTCACTTATCTGAAATCTTTGCGAAACCTGTGAAATCTATGTGTAATCTCTTTGAAATCTTTGGAAAATGATATAAATCCTAAATAAATCATTGTGAGTCCTTTAAAAATCTTTGCAAAATATTTGAAATATGTTTGAAGTAATATTTGTGAGATCCTAAATTTATTTATAATCTTTGCAAAACTTGTGAAATCCTTGTAGAATCTTTAAAACCATTTTTGTGAAATCTTTTAAATCTTTGGAAATTTTTGCGAGATATTAAAATTTTTTTTCAAAAAATTGTGAAATCTCTTTAATATCTTTAAGAAATGTTTAAAACCTTTGCGGTGTCCTTGTAAATCCTTTGAAAATATTTTCGAAATATTTGAATTATTTTGGAAGTATTCAGTAATTTTGTTAAATTATTGAAATCTTTGTGAAATCTCTTTCATTTATCTGAAATCTTTGCGAAGCCTGTAAAATCTTTGTGTAATCTTTTTGAAATCTTTGGAAAATGAGTAAAATCTTTTTAAAATCATTGTGAGTCCTTTAAAAATCTTTGCAAAATATTTGAAATATGTTTGAAGTCTTCATTGATTTCGAAATATTTGAATTATTTTGAAAGTATTCAGTAATATTTGTGAAATTATTAAAATCTTTGTGAAATCTCTTTCATTTAACTGAAATCTATGTGAAGCCTGTGAAATCTTTGTGTAATCTCTTTTAAATCTTTGGAAAATAATTTAAATCTTTGGAAAATGATATAAATCCTAAATAAATCATTGTGAGTCCTTTAAAAATCTTTGCAAAATATTTGAAATGTTTTTCAAGTATTCAGTAATATTTGTTAAATTATTGAAATCTTTGTGAAATCTTTGTGAAATCTCTTTCATTTATCTGAAATCTTTGCGAAGCCTGTGAAAGCTTTGTGAAATCTCTCTGAAATCTTTGGATATTAATTTAAATCTTTGTGAAATCATTGTGAGTCCTTTAAAAATCTTTGCAAAATATTTAGATTATGTTTGAAGTTTTCAGTAATATTTGTAAAATGATTGAAATCTTTAATTTATCTGAAATCTTTGCGAAACCTGTGAAATCTTTGGAAAATAATTGATTGCTATCATTCTACTACCAGGAATCGATTTTTGGTTTCGATATTTGGGGCAAGCTCAAAAAAATTATTCTCAATTCTCATTCGCCAAGTTTCAAGAAAAAAATTTAAGAACTTTCTTCGCAAACTTTTTGTGTCGTTTTCCATTTGCGACAATAAAGTATTGCCGTCCCGAAAAATGTAAGGTATTACAAATTCAGGTTTTTAGATGAATAATTTTACTTCATATATGGGCATATCAAAAATCAGCAAATATTATATTTTAAGTTTTTATGTCAAATTTACAACAGCAACAAAAGTTATTCAGAAAAAAGTGTTCTGCTTGTTTTTCAACAGATAATTATTGCGTGAGAGGAATATAAAAAATACATAATTAGAAAACATCCCAGAAGTACTGCAAATTATTTTGTAGTGTAGCTACTTTTAAAAGCACTTTTTTATTGCTGCTATATCAAGCTTTATTCGAAAATACAAATTTAAAAAAAAAATTTGGATCAATTTGCATTTGAGTATATTTCCGAGAATGTCACCCAACAATATTGATTAGATATTCCGCCTAGAGGTTCCTTTTGTATTATAGATGACGTCCTATAAAAGGATTTAAGGCGCAGATTGATATTTTTTTCAATAAGCCGAAAAAATATAATGCGTCCAAGTGCTAGGCATTTTAATACAGAGACCTTTGGAGGTGTAGGAGGAGGAGGAGGAGGAGGAGGAGCAGGATTTCAAGGGGTAGAGGAATGGGGCTCGCAGCTCCTCCCCCTACTCTCGCCGAACCTCTTTTCCAGTGACATAAAAAATCACGCATCCTGATTTTAGGCATTTTAGAGTAGATCCCATGAGACAATTGAAAGGAAAAATGTAAGGAGTAGGAGAATGATGATCAGGAGGCGGAAAAGGAAGAGGGGAAGGTTGGGAAGGAGAAGGAGAATGAAAAGGATGGGGTGGAGAATTAGTAGGAGAGTATGGGGTGGAAGAGGAGATGAATTAGGAGGAGGAGGTGGAGGAGGAGGAGGTGGAGGAGGAGATGATCACCTGAAAATATGGTCCTGCTGTTTTTTTTCAATAATCTGAAAAGATATACTGCGTCCAAGTGTTAGGCATTTTAATACAGAGACCTTGGGAGGTGTAGGAAGAGGAGGAGGAGGATTTCAAGGGGGAGAGGAATGGGGCTCGCAGCTCCTCCCCTTACGCTCGCCGAACCTCTTCTCCAGTGACCTAAAAAAATCACGCATCCTGATTTTACGCCTTTTAAAGTAGATCCCATGAGACAATTGAAAGGAAAAAAGTAAGGAGGAGGATGATCAGGAGTAGGAGAGGGAAGAAAGGAAGGTTGGGCAGGAGAAGGAGAATGAGGAGGATGAGGAGGAGAATTAGGAGGAGGAAGAGATCATCACCCGAAAATATGGTCTTCCTGTTTTTAAATAATTGGAATCTTTCTTGAGAATTCTACAATTTTATAATTTATTCTAGAGAACTTTACCCTTGGAAGCGATTTAAATAATTAAAATATTTTATTTTTTTGATGAAGATTTAAAATAAAGTAATATGTGTGAGGAAAGCGCAGTAACCAATTAAGCTAATGAAGCTCAACTCGTTCACAAAAATAAAAAACAAATCGCTTCGGACTTTCGTTCCCTACAATTTGCTCCTATTAAACCCGATGAATTTATTACGACAGGCTCCTTGTAATCTGTCCTACCAATCAGTTGAAATATAGATCACATAAACAGAAGCATCACGACAATTTCACAAAAGTTCTGTGAAAAAAATGCGGTTAGATCTTGAATTGATCGTATCTTAATAGTGATGAATGTAGACTTTAGACTGGTAGAGGCTATTTATACAATTGCAATTTTTCATTATGCGTATGGCGATATTGAACCCTACTTTAAAAATTATATTATTAAATATTTTCAGGATTTTTAATAATTTTATTTGCAGAATTATCTCAATGGACCAATTAAATTTCAAACCAGACAGAGAGGTCCTTGAGAAATTTAAAAACTTTGCAAAATGGCGGCTGATTTTCCAAAATTCTTGAAAGTGGATTTTCTTTAAAGCCCAACTTAAAAAATTTTGTTTATAAATAGCTAGAAAATGTACTATATATCTTGTGAGTTTTATTTTTGGTTAACCGCGGCTTCACTTTGAAAAAAATTGTTTTGGAAAAATAGAATTTTTACATTTTCTCGTAAACCAGGTGAGAAAAACAACTTCTTGGAGGAAGTTGAGTTCTAAATGAACCTTGGAGTCTACCAACTAATTAAAACTCAATTTCTTTGAGGGAGATTTATTTTTTGCACCTGGTGCACTTGGAGGTGTCCTTCCCATAAATGCTTCCATATTTCCTCCTCCCATTCACTTCTTCACATATTCTACACTTTCTATTCTCTTCCTATTCCCAATACCTCCCCTTTCTTACCTCATTTCCCAATCTAAATCTTGCTATTCTGGTCCAACTTCTCTCGCACCATCCCTTCTCTGAATACTGTGGTAAACCTTCCTTTTCTATCATCTTATACCATTTATTGTATTTTGATTCCTCAATCTTCCCCCATCTTTCTATTAATTGATTTTGCCTGTCCTTTTTTCCAATTCTTTATAGTTTACTCCAGTCCCGTCTTCCATTTCTCTAGCATTTAAGAACTCCCTCCTCTCTTCTTCCCATCTCGTTAATTCTATCGTCCTCCCTCTCCTCTCTTCTACCTCCATAAAACACTTTCTCGCCAAATCCTCTCCCTTTCCCTCCCTAAGCTTTGTCTCAAATTTCCATGCTCTCTTTCCCGCTCTAATGCTTAATTTATTCTTTTGCGCTTCTTCTCTAACTGTATATCCTGGCGCCCTCCAATCTACCCCTAATGTCCACCTTATACATCTTTCTTGTAAACTCTCAATGTCTTTCCTTTCTTTCCATCCCCATATCTCTGCCCCATAACTTAATACCGGCCATACCAGCGTATCAAATAACCACATTCTCCTCCAATTTTTTTTAACCTTCTTTTTCCTATTCCCCATATCTGTTTCATTACCCCTGCTGCTTTTTTATCCTTTCTCTTATATTAACTCTATGATCTCCATTCTTTTGCAAAATATATCCGAAATTCCGGATGCTGAGTTCCAATAAATTTGGTGAAATTTGAGGTGAGTGAATTGTGAAAGTGTATAGAAAGGTTTGGATAAAAAAGATTGTTTGAGGGATTGTAAAGTTGGAAAGGGGATAATGATATTTTTGAGGATTGAGACAGATTTGTGTGAAAGTTAAGGTTAGGTTGGGTTGAGACTTGTGACAGGGTGGGAGGACTGGTTTGATCGGATTATTAGTAGCAGGGTTGGGTACAGGCGGAGAAAGACAAGACAGGTACCAGAACGCGACGATAGATAGAGGCAGGAAAGGATAGAAGGCGGGAACGTTTAAAATTGGTTTCATGCATAGCAAAAAGTGTAATATCGAGGAAAAATCGGATTAAAAGCAGGGAGTTTTTAGTACACAGAAAGAGGAGATCAAAGAAAGGAAGGCAAGGGTGAAGTACAAGAAAAATATAGAAAAGGAGCGATTAAGAGCAAAAAGCATAGGATCGATTAAGGCTTTTATCAAAAGGAAGAGAGGGGAGAGGGGAAGCAGTGAAGAGAAGGATGATTTAGGTTCTAACTTAAAATATCCAAAAATGTTTAGATCGCTGCCGGAAAAGCAGAGTTTGGTGGAAAAGGGTCAGTATAGTAAGGGGGTTGAAGGAAACGGAGAGGAAACCGAAGAACAGAGGAAAGAGGAAAGAGTGAAAAAAATTAGCGAAGTAATGGGCATTAATGAAGAAAGGCAGGAAAAAAAAGGAGAGGAATTAAGGAAATAAATTA
This sequence comes from Druon quercuslanigerum, assembly GCA_010014905.2. NCBI lineage: Eukaryota > Metazoa > Arthropoda > Insecta > Hymenoptera > Cynipidae > Druon > Druon quercuslanigerum. Next base: position 9,576 of record JAAAKG020145942.1, read on the forward strand.
GGCGGGAAATGGCGGAACTTAGAAAAGAAATGAAAAATGGGAAGAAGTTAGGGAAAAGTTATAAAAGAGGATGTAGTCATTGGAGCAAAAACTAAAGAAGCAGGAGTATAATAATAAAAGGGTAGAGGAGATGCAAGGTAGGATTAGGAAGATAGAAAGCTTGAACAGGGATCTTAGTGGGGGCAAGTGTGGGAATACGGAGAAGGAAAGACTGAGAAAAATAGAACAAAGAATATAAAAAAAGAGAGGGAAGAAAGAAAAAAAACATAGTGATAAAGGATATGAGATTAGAGGGGAAGGAGATGCAGGAAGGAGTGGAAGAAGTATTAAAAAGGATTGATACAAAAATAGAGATAGAGGAAGTGCGAAGTATAGGAAGGGAAAAGCGAAGAGGGGAGAGAATGGTACTGGTGAAACTAAAGAAATGCGAGCATAAGAGGGAAGTAATGGCAAAGAAGAGTATGTTATATGGAAGCTTGGAGATAATAGAGGATGATTTTACATGGGTAGAAAGGAGGATGCAATATAAGTTAAAGAAAATAGCGGTAGAGAAAAGAAAAAAGGAAATAAGAACATGGAAGAGTTAGTAAGAAATAAGGAACAGGTTAACTAGGAGAGAAAGGAACGGGAGATAGGAAAATAAGCAATAGTAAGAGGCAAAAAGAGAGAAAAACGAGTGTAGGGATGAATGGAGGATATGTTACTGGAATATAGCAGAATTGGAGAGAAAGGATAGGGAATTCATGAGAAATTTGACACAATGGGATGTACTAATAATGATGGAGAAATGGCTAGATGAAAAAGGATGGGAAAAAGTAAGGGGAAGATTACCAAGAGGTAACAAATGGAAAGTTCAAAATGCAAAGAGGAAGAATAAAACGGGCAGAGCAATGGGAGGAATGGTGGTGCGAGTAAGAAATGAATGTATGACAGGGAAAGATAAGAAAGAGAGGAAAGAACAAAAAGAAGGAATTATAGTATGAGAGATAAAGATGGGAGGAGAGAAGTGGAAGATAGTGGAGGTTTATGTGAAGGGGGATATGCTGGAGAAAGCAGAGGAATTATAAGAAATGATGGAAGAAAATAAAGAAGATATTAGACTTATAATAGGTGGGGATTTCAATGCGAGAACAGAAGATAGAGGAGGAAGGGAATGGGGAGAAGAGGGAGGAAGAAAATCAAAAGATAAAGTACTGAATGG
>JAAAKG020145943.1:0-10776 GCA_010014905.2 Druon quercuslanigerum
ATGCATATTATATGCATATGTAATTTCAAACAAAAAAGGACAAAAATAGAAGACGCAAAGTAAAATCTATGCAATATTGTATCTATAGTTTTAAGTGATGCTCATTTAAGAAAGTTATGAATTAAAATTAAGAAGACCCCTCGTTTCAAAGGAATAGCATACTTTTCAGGGGCCATCAAAACAATTTTTTTACTATGTTCTACGACGTTGGTACCAAAACGTTTTCCTTAAAAAATTTTTTTTTTCAAAACTTCAAAAATTTTTTTCCCCCTTTGTAATTGCCAGAATTGTCTCTTGATTTTTTTAGAACTGCTGTGATACCTTGTATGATATATATTTAAGCCATCAAAATCGATTGAGCCGTTTTCGAGGAAATTTGAATTTTTGATTTTGCAAACAAAATTTATAAGTTGTGTACAAAAGTTTTTTAGAAGTTGGTACTTGGGGTAAATTAATCTTATAATAGGAGAAACTTACCACCTGAATATGAACCAAATATCTTCCAAGGCAGGCCACCCATGCTTATCCAGCTACGGCCTTTGTTAGGTAAATATAGTGTAGGAGGGCCAGTACGCTTTTGACGAAGGATAAGAAATGATAATGAAACTAAGTTCTTTAGGCTCGCTCTCAAATGTTTGATATACCTTTAAACATCGACGTGCCAAGCTTAATGCTGATATGTTAACAAAATATTAATTACGCGGGCACACAAAAATCCAAATAACCCAGTTGGCTCATATTTTTATTTCTTATCGGGAACTTGGATAAAAAATTCTATTTTTACCCAAAAAAATACCGCAAAAATCACTGTTTTCGTCATTTTTGCATCTATTTTTGCGTTTTTTAGAAAAAATATGAGAATTCTGGGTTATTTGGACCTCTGATTCAGATTCAGCGACCGCAAAAACATATAGATTCAAAATTATGCTGTTGTGGAAATGTAGACTTTTTCTTTAACAAAAAGTTCAAAATAATCTGGGATAAATTCTCGAAAATCATATTTATAAAAAATTGAAATTGTTTTAGAAAAATTATATACTATAAAATAAATGTGCCATATTTTTCTTAATTAAATACCATTCAGGGACCATGCTTAAATTACGTAACAGATCAAGGGGAGGGATGGTTTTGGGTTTGAAAATTCAACTATTTTCACAGAAAATGTATTTTTTGCTTAAAATTTATATTTTCGTATTGAAAAGTAACCTCAAATTTTGTTTAGATAAAATTTTTTTTAAATGTCTTTGATTTAAAAATTCTTTTTTTGTAGTAGAAATTTCACGTTTCTTGGACAAAAATGTAGCTGATTGATTAAAAAATAATCCTCTTTGTTTAATGATTTAACTATTTTGCTTGAAAATTCGATTGAAGAATTTTTTTGTCGAAGATTTCTATTCTTGGTGGAAAAAAAGTGAAAGTAAAAATTAATTCTCAAGAAGTAAAGTAATAATAGTGCATATATATATATAGTGCACTTAATTTTTAAGGTCCAAAAATTAATTGAGAAAGAAAAGAAACGATTTTTTAAAAATAGTTCAAGTTTTAACAAAATAAATTAGTTTTTAACACACACAAAATTTGTTAAACAAAAATTTTAAGGTTTAAACATTTTATTTGTATTTCAGCCAAAAATATTAATTTTTAATTAAGACGATTAATGTTAATCCAAAAAAGACAAATTTTAAATAAAACATTTACATAAATTTTCAGCTTAATAGTAGAGTTTTTTCACGAGATGAATTCCTTAACAAAAATAAAACAGTAAAATTTCCATTTCAAAGAATGAACCCTAACCTAAAATATTCCAACCAAAAATAATCTTGAAAAATTGTATCTAAGCAATAACAAAAGGCAAAAAAGAAGCATGAAAACCAAGACAGATTGCACAACTAATTATGAACATTTTCCATTTTCTAAAGAAAATATTTTCATTTATTTTATTTAATATTATTCTTTTAGTAATTGCCTATTAAATAAAATCTAATTTCGTGAAAATCTGTAAATTAATTTAAGGCTGTGAATATTAATTGCAAAAAGACTATAGAAATAAAAAGCATGAGAGATCGGTAAGTTAAAAAAAAAACCAGATTGCTCACCCAACACGTACAATTGTTGCGCCAATTACACGTTGAACAGCGCAGGGCTAATTATATTAATTAGAATAGCTCCACTGTTTCGGGGGGACTATTACCCCGAACAAGCCGAATCGTTTGATCCACAGTATTGACAAGTCGTTCTGCGCATGCGGTGTTTGCGCTACAGTTCGGCGCTTGCGCAGTTCAGAAAAATATAGCATCCACATTTCAGAGAGGCTCATCTGCGTAAGTTCGGGGAAACTAGTTCCTCCGAATCTAGAGCGGACGCCACACCGAACCAAAGTGTAGCGAATCTGTCACAACTAGCACGACTGTTTTACCTACATTCTCTCCCTGAAATCAGAGCATTCTAGTTAATTTTCTGACTAAATTTATATAGTTCTCAAACCTAGAGGCGAGTAATAAATATTTAAGTTAAAGATTAAAAACTATTCGGAAACTTATCATTATCTTTGAATTAATTTTTTTAGTTGTAGCCAATAATAAAATAAAAAATATAGGCAGCATAAATCAGAAAATCTAGTTATATAGAAAAAATTTACCTTAGGTTTTTAATTGATTTTTTGATATCTATATTAAAACTCATTGGTTTCTTGTTATACTCAGAAATTTTCATTTGACAAGTTTTTTTTAATCAGAACATTGCATAACTTTGCATGTTTAATACATGTTCTCAAATTTTTATGTTAATATCTAGGAAGCCTTAAAATTATTCTATAATAAAATTGAAAATATTTTTCATTTCAATTATACTGAAAAAAATTTTGTATTGCTATTGGATGAATTGCAATTCGCTTAAAGATAAAGATCTGATAGAAGACTATTTAAAGTTTCTTTCAAGAAAAACAATCCAAAAATTTGCGTTTTATCAAAGAAGTTACATTAGATTTAATTTTTATTTTTGTTTTACCCAAATGACAAAATTTTTTGCTAGGAACTACTATTTAATATGAAAACGCTTTTAACAAGCTTGATTTGTTTTAATGAGTTACAAATATATTTTGAGGATCAGCTGACAGAAATGAAATTTCTTCCTTTAAGGCATAGATACATACGCGACGTTTTGTTGACCTGTCTATGTTACAAAAAGTTCATATGGCTTTAATAGATGTCCTGAAAGATGGTCCAAATAATTTTTAACAATTATTAATTAACCATAAATAATAATTGTATAATATTTTTTAATTCTCAGTTGATGAATGATTAATTAAATATCTTAATCGTTTATGATACTAAGTTACCAGCATTTCATAACTGTCTATTTTTTTCTACAAAATTAGCTAACGAATTCTTTCCAACCATGAACACCTTCACTCTGATTATCCAAATGGAGGATGGCTCTATTCTTGGAGATAACCTGCATTTCAACAATCATGACGGCGGTCAACGTGTACCCTGGCTCAGACCCGAGCATTATACACTAGAAACGTTCCAGAACTTTAAAGTTATGATAACAAACCCAGATGCTCCTATCCATTTCGTGGATGAGGGTTATTCTCTCCAAGAACTTTACGTAAAACCCGAATTTGTTCCACGTCATCATCTTCCAGTAATAGCTTTTATGCGATGGAAGCGAAACGAAAAATTTATAGCTCAAAATTTCCATCAATGGAATCTTACTATTCCACGCAATGAAAATGAATATAAGGACCGCATGTTTATAACTATACGTGGAACTTCAGCAGTCTTTTCTTCAGAATATTCTCCAGTGCAGTTACCGGAAATTAACGTGGGGGACCTTTTACACAATTTAGGATGTAGAGTTTGTTATAAATATGGAAGGCGTCCTCACTAAATGCTAAACCTTTGTTTATTTAAACTATGTCGCGTTTCTATTACACAATATCTTGTAACTGCTAATTCACTTCAATACATACCAACATTTAAATTGTACAGTTCTAATTTAAGTTTTATTTCTTTTCAGCTTAAACATAGTGTTCTCTTTCAGTTCGTCCTTAAAGTGCCCTTAATTTTAGTCAAGTTGGTTAATAGCCTAAACGGTTAATTCATAATGAACATTGTGGAAGAATTTAATAATTTATTCAGAAGAAAACATTACTAATCTTTTCAGAAAAAGACTTTTAAACTTTATCGGAAAAAGCGTTGATTCAGAACCTATACAAAACATTGCGAAAATTAGAGATTTTATTTTCACATTTTTGAATGCTATCTGTTTAAAGTGGTCTGGCTATTGTATCAGTCTGATAAAAAATTATTCTTTTTTTTAACCATAGAAATATGTTCTCTTTTATATAATGCTTTTTAGGTGCCCTTACCAGGTTAAAATTTGAATAATATAATTTTTGATTTAAAACACGTTAAATATTGTTAGTTAAATCCACATTTAAATTTACATCTTATTATTATTTTTAAATTTTTGTATAAAAAAAATGGACATAGCTTTGACTAGCTTTCCCAGTAGCCGGGCTACTTTAATGAGAAATACAAAACCGGTACTACCATCAAGACGCGCATCGCTCTTGGTTACACTTTTATAAGGTGGAAAAGTGTTCAGTAAGCAGAAGTGAGTCAGTTAATTTTCGATTTCTCAAAGCAAATATCGAAAAATTAAGGTATATATTTAAGGCGGCGAATTTGCGTGTCGGTGAGAAGGTTTCTGAAGGAAAATTTTTGTATAATAATTCATTAAGAGCACTAATATCAACCGGTCCGACAATTCGCGAAAGGACGGATTAGTGACAGAATCAAGGAATACGTATTTCAAGGAGAATCAGTCGAGTTTGGATTAAAAAAAAGTTATTACCGTTAACTTTAATGTTTTTTCAACTTTTTGAAACTTTGGTAATCATTCTTGTCGCAAAAATAATTGATAAGTGTGTTATTAGAGTCGCACGATATCAAATAATAAAAGCCTCTGTTTGATACGGTATGGACCCTGGTCCAAAATTAATACGCCAATTCGTTATAAAAGGCATTGTTTATGATATTTTAGTGCCAAATAACTTTCTAGAATTTGAGCTTGTTATCGTTTGATAACATTTTGTGCCCATCCGATCGTATTACTTACTATTCCAAGTATTTAGGGAAATGACTTTTCATAAAAATATATAACCTTCCGAAGTTTAGTGTAAATTTTATTTGGTCATACGGTCCAATAATAAAAGAATAGAATTAGGTGTCAGAATCTTAATTTATATTCAATTTTTTAAAAACTAACGTACGTTTCGACCTTTATTGCAGGTCTTGTTCAAGGTATAATAACCTGAGTACAAAAGTTAAATATACATAAAATCAAATTGTATCATTTTTAAATTAACAATTATAAGTAAGTTCATTTAATATTTATTACCTGTGTTGAGAAATTCAGAAATTAATCCATTTCAAATCGTCATCTTAATTTACATTGTAATGTTTTGGAGCGAACAGACATTGGTCGCTGTTTTACGAGGTTTGTTGTATACAATCATTAATCATGATAAGTAAGAACGGAGTTTGTAAATATGGCCACTACATCTTAAAACACGTAAGTGTCATGTTTGAGAAGGATAATGACATATACTAAATTAATTATATTGTACTGTTATTTTTCCATGAGTGATTAACAAGGTGGATACTAAATTGGAAACCCAAATGAGAAAGCGCGCCAAACAAATGAAATTCAAAATTAATGCTCAAATCTGCGCACCATATTAATAAAATATTTATAATATTTATAAAATACTTTAAATTATTTTATTAATATTTAATATTTCTGTTTTTAAATTAATGGAACTTTTCTTGTGTTTATTTATGAAAATGGAGTCAATGAACATAAAAACATTCACAAACATTCAAATGCGTTTGCTTCATCAGAAATAAAGATCAATAATTTTAAGCCTTATCACGTGTTTCTGTCACTGGGCGGTTCCACACGCCTGTTCGGACCTGTTAATGACAGGGTGAAATAAATCTCATTAAAAGGTGCAAAGGTGTCACTAACCCATTCACTCATGTGAGATAAAAGCTACATATTCACTCTATTTCGTTTGTTCAAGGTCAAAAAAAAATTTTTAACTTTCCTACTAATTGTAAAAAATGGCTGTTTTATTTTTAATGAAATTAGTGAGGTTGTTTTCGCATAAAGAATTTCGCCAATTCCTATATGTTACCTTAACGACAATACACATGTGAGTATTATCGTAATCTTTACTTTCAGGTGAATCCCTTAGTACCATAACAATGCGGTTTCAAAAACAGACGGATTTATTAATGCGTAATCGATATAAAGATAATAAAGATAATTGTTAAACCCGGCAAATCTTTAGAAGACACCAAAATTTGTTTCCGGAAAATAGTTTAAATGAATTAGGCACTTTGGAATCCACCGAACATTAGCAAGGCTGCCTTAAGCCAGAAACCGATAATGCTTATGATTGCTTAACAATACTCAAAATGCTTTCCCTGTCATCAGCCAATCCACAATTTCTCTGTCAGAGATGTCTGGCATCATTTTTCCGCCCCAGTAAACAACATGATTCAAATTTCTGTTCGCAATCTCATCTGATTAAAGACCGGTTGATATGGACAATTATAGGAATAACCGCTCTGATTCTTTATTTAGCCAAACTTTCTCATCAGCTGCTTTTATTTTAGTACGTTGCCCTACGTGTAACAATTTTGTATCTATACCAACCAAAGTGCATCGCTAAATGTTGCTAAGTTGAGTCAATGCGAATTCCTTATCTTCTTCAAGAATAATCGCATCTGCAGCATCTTGATGAACATTGCACCTTGAATGCAGATCTAGAATAACGCAAATTCTTCCACTCTTTATAGACAAATAGAATTTTCTTTCATTTTCAAAATTCCCTGACTTTCCCTTGACTAATTTTTGATTTCCTTGATTATTAACATTTAAATATTTTTCTAATTATCTAATAATACTTTTAACGTAGAATATTTTATAAAGCGAATGAAACAGTTGTTTCTACAGAAATGACAAATTTGCAAATTTATTAATTTATCTTAAATAAAAAAAGTCTTTTCTACTATAAAAGATGGCTTTTCAAGAAATACTCGACTTTTCAAACTAAAAAGACTGTTAGCATTTGAAACTTTTGTTATTGGTTCTTTCCATAATTTTAAGATGAAATCCTTTGATGATAAGGGTATTAAGAAGAAAACACTCCTATGGCGTGAAACACTAGTTAACGTTATTTATTTTTAAAAACAATTTAAAATATGTTAATTATAAAGAAACCTAAGATAGTTTTACAATCACTATTATTCTGTATCTCGTTTTTAACCTTTTTACTAGGTCATAATAATTAGAAGTTTTCCGGAGTTTAAAAACGATCCGGCGCGGTGATCGTTAAGATGCTTACTGGCGAAAATTCTGCGCTAATCAACACACACAAAAACACACACATATATACAAACGCCCATACAGATACTTAACAAACAAATACTCAACCTAATTGTACAGAAAACTGATACACTCTTAACAAAGACTAATTCTTAACAAAAAAGTATCATAGTTTATATTTCAATCAAAAATATGAAATTTATAATTAGAGAAAGTTTGAAAACAAAAAGACGAATTTTCATCAAATAGAAACAAAAATTGAATTTTCCAACAAAAAGTTTGACTTTGAGAAAAAAATTAATTTTAAACGAAACTGATGCATTTTCACCCAACAAAAATGAAATTTCAAACCCAGAAAATTATTTATTTACCAAAAAAGGAGAATCTTCACTCAAAAATATTAACGTTAAAAATAGGTTTTTTACTAAACAGTGAAAATTTCAAATAAAGATATGAATTTTGATCTAAAAATATATAAAAAATATATTTAAATATATATAATTTTCAATAAAAAATTACATTTCTCCGAAAGTAGTTGATTTTTTAACTCCAAAAGATAAATTTGGAAAAAACTGGTTGAGTTTTCTGTTTAAAAATATTTACTTATTTTGACACAAAATCATTCTTTTTTTTTGGTAGAAAAGTAATTTTAGTTTTGTTCAAAATTCCGCTACATTGTTCAAAGTGTCACATGTCCACAAAATATGTTAGGATTTTTAACAGAATTTAAAGTATATAAGAAGATAAATAAAAATGTAACTCATTTTTTAAAATTCGTTCATTTTGTTGTTAAATATCATTGTTTTTAAACAGGCGCTGATATAGTATTGTGAATAAGTGCTACAAATATGAACTTATTTAATTAGTATTTAGCCGAGTTAGCATGATTTTAGTTTTAAAACTTAATTAAATCCGAGATAAACTTTTATGCGGTATTTCGCTTTTATTATTAAAAATTAACGTTTGACAGAGAAATTCTTATAAGAAAAAGTTGTATTTCCTTATTCTCTACAATTGTACTTTTTTTAAATTGATTACGTGTATGGAAAGAAAATTATTTTCAAATTCTTGTATTATAAATAATTTTAATGGAAAAAGTTAATCGAATATTCTCAAATCCACACTTTTGATTTTCGCCATTTTTTCAACTATTTGTGGAAAATTGTTAAAATTGAAACACAAACATTAAGGTTTGTATGCTTTCAAACTGAGATCCAAATGCCTAGAATTTCAAGTTGCAACTAATCGAAAGTAAAATCTAAACAATTTGATTAAGACTTTTAACTTTTTATGTTCGTATATATTCGAATTTCAATAACTTTGAAATTAAATATTTGAAATAAGGCAACCTCAAATTCAAAAAGGACTTAATCAATAATTTGATTAATAATATCAAGAAAAAAGTTTAATTTATAGTTGATACAAATTTTGTAGGAAAAAAATATAAGCGTGTCTAAGAAAAAATTAGTTAAAGTCACAATTTTCAAATAAGCGGTCACAACCAAATCATTAAATGATAAGGTGTATTGTGCAAAAGCAAGATAAATGAATAATTTTTAAATTTGACTTCAAACAAAATATGTATACAAAATAAAGAGATTATTGATTATTTTTTCATGAATGAAAAGCCAAAAAAAGTTGTAATTTTCTTTCATAAACCCCATCTTACTATCATTAACAAAAAATGAATTGTTGAAATAAATACTAGATAGTGTAAATTAATATTTTTTTATCCTTAAATGATTATTGCCTCGCTGTAACAATACATTATTTGAAAAAATGAGCTAATCATCTACCTGGCAGTAGAAAGTAAAATTTCATGTTCTATACTAAATTCTATATAAATAATGGCCAAAAAATTATAATGGATGCCAAAAACTCGCAAAATACAATTTTTCACTTATGGGGTTTTTTGTCATCTTTTAAAGCAGAGCTATAGGGGTAAAATTCATAAAGAAACTTTTTATTTGTATTTTATGGCTGATTATAAAGAAACGTGAAAAGAGACAACTTAATACACTTTAAGATGCTTAATATGACGATTACGAATCAAATGTACAAAAGCCTCTTTTTTCCTTATATGAAATACGTATCGAACTTCTTGGGGCAAAAGCTATAAGTTTCTTGTCAAGTAGAATACATGCGCATTCAAATTTTCTATAAGAATATGTGATCTTAGAAATAAAATTTGAAACTTATGTTAAAAGTATTGTGCTTTAATGCCAACGCCGTTCAGCGAGAAAAATGCATAGGGTGTTATGCAGTATGTGGCTCTTCAATTTTTCTCGTTACGTTTTTATGATAAATTCCTAATTCGGAAAGAAAAGCTAGAGTTATTTTTTATTATTGAATTTCAAAATTGTAAATTATTTTAAACCCAAGACTCCTTCCAAACTTCTTCCATTTAGAAAATCTTAACTGTAATGCTGTTAAGAAAATGTGACTTTAACAAACATGTTTGTAGGGAAAACACTATTTTCAAATATATTTCTGGCGAAATTATATAAAAAAACATATTTTGAACCTTTATTCTGAGAATAGATCTATTGATTTCTAAAAAAATATAATTTCAGAAAAATATAAAATTGTAAAGTTTCAACAAATAGCACAAATCTTGTGTTAACATGACGGCATTAATCTTGAAACGTGGATGTTTGAAGGTCTAGCAAATATTTTGAGAACAAAACTTGGATACACTGCTCTAGTAAATAATGTAATAAATTATACTCGTGATCCTAAATGCTCACGCACAAACACACTGACGAAGTTTCATTATCATTTCTTCACCTTTATCAAAAGCGTTGATGGCTTTACTGTTATGTCGCTTTAGTCAATTTTATTTAAATAAGGGCCATTTTTAAAGAGAATGGTGCAATATATATCATAAGTAATGATATTTATTTAAGCTATCTATACATTTTCAAAATCTTTTCAAAGCTGGAAAGCGCCCGCAAGTTTAAAAAAAACTACCGTATTGTGAAAATCTTTTAAACAGGAAAAATGTTATTAAAAAAATTATTCTATTTCATGTCCAAACTATCGAAAATACGAAAAATGTTGCTGACAAATTTTACATCTCAAAAAAATGTGCAATTTTTTCTGTATATTTTTCATAGAACGCATACTTATTTTTCAATTCGTTAAAAATTACAATGAAAATAAATAATAAAATGTTATAATAATTTAAATTGATACTCTAGATACGTCCATTTATTATTATTACACCATTATGCCGTTTCCCTTTCAGGGTAGGCGTGACTCACTCGGTGGGGATGAAAGTATTGTGAGGAGGGGGTTTTAAAATTTTTAGATTGATCTAGAATTCTCGTGTTATTTATTTAAATAACACGTTCACTCCGCAACACTGCTCCGACC
>JAAAKG020145944.1:0-10776 GCA_010014905.2 Druon quercuslanigerum
ATTAAATTTAAGCCACAATGCTTTTGTACAACATAATTTATAGGTTAGGTCTTTCAGTTTTAACTAAAACTTTTCTTTTATTCGAAATAAAAGTTAACGGTAGTATCTACTTTAAGGAATATCAAAAATAACAAAAAATCAGTCATTATTAGACAAGAAATTAAACATTCTGTTGCGTACGAAACTGTTCCAAAAACAGGGCCCTAGATCCTTAAAATTAATAACAACAACTACAAAAAATGATATACCCTAAAGTAACAAACTTAGACAAATAATAAAAGAAATAAAACAAATATAATAAATTAAAAACATAACAAAATATAGGAGTGCCGAATTTTTCCCTACTTTCGGCGTAAACAGGAGAGCTTTATCCCAAAAAATTATTTAAAAGAGAATCTGTGAGTTGCAGAAAATCTGCAACGTCACAACTGTCAAAATTACATAGACCAACAAAAAACCCCCAAAGCGCCATTTGTAAATGAGAATTTCCCTGATCGTCCCTGGCAAAAAATAGGTATCGATTTATTTAAATGTAAAAAATGGTATCTTATTGTTACCTATACTCGATATTTTCTGAAATTTCTGAATTAAACTCTATGACAGAGAACAACATAATTAATTAATGTATAAAAAGCTTTTCAGTAGATACGGTATACCGCAGCAGTACTAAGGAGCGATTGTGACACTAAATTTGCAACCCAATTTTCCTAATCTCCTGAAGAATACGATTTTTAAATTGTAACGAGCTCTCTTAAACATGCTTAAAGCAATAGATACTCACCTGCGGAATTAATGTTTTCTCGGAAAATTCGTTTACGTGTTCTAACACTTCCGAGTGGACTTCGAACCTACAAAGCGCACAGCGAAATCTCTAAAAAAGATAAAAGGAAAGGAAGGACAGACAAGAACGCGATTAAAATAGGAGAAATAGAGGAAAGAAACTTTTTTCGTTGTAAATTAATTATAGAGTTTGGATAATCGATATGCGAATTTACGATAAAGTATTAAGGCGCTGCCTTAGGTTTGAAAGTTAGCACATACATTAATCTGCTAAGCTTTTCTCCTATAATCATGAATTGTTGCACTTCATAAATCAACCATAGAATATAAATGTTAACATAAAGAATCAAACAGTGAGTTTTTTTCGAAAGATGGACTGGTTCTTGTTTTATTGCAATTATTTGAAAATTTATGCATTTTATGCGCCTGGGAAGTAGCAAACCGCCAACACGAGTGCACATATGGCAAACGTAATATGGGACCCGTTACATCTTTGGAAAACTAATTATTTGAACAAATTATATTTTTTGATACAATTAACAAGTGGTTCATGTATTCTTTCTATACACTATACAGTCATGCAATACACTATTTGGTTATCGAAAAAAACTGATTGAGCAAATGAAGATTGGTTCAACAATTAGAAATTTATTAAACTTGAAAAGAAATGCATCAAAATTATGTAATTATTCAATAAACTTCCATACTAAGTATGCAATTATTTCGTATACACTCCATATTGTAAACCGATTAGAAATATATTTATAATTTTTGTACCATTGTAACACAGTATAAGCTGTACACATTGCGCCATATAATATTATAATTTTATTATAATATCATAATTGTATAGTGTAAATCGATTAGAAAAATATATTTATAATTTTTGTAAAATGTTTACATAGTATCAACTGTACATATTGTCCCATTTAATATTATAATTCTATGGCTGGGTCCCCTCCTTGAAAAAAGGCGCCTCCGCTTTCTTTGAATATCATTTCAATTTTTCGAATGAAAAACAGTGAAATTGAACCACAAAATATGAATCTTGAAGTAAAACATTTCATCAATTATGACCAACAGCACATTCATTGCGTGTCAAGAAAAAAGATAGAAAAATTATGAATGTCTGTGATTGCAGAGTTTTCAATTGAAAAATCTGGAAAAGGAATTTCTCAATATAAGACTGCGAATTGCATACACTTCAACTTTCAATCTTGAAAATAAAATAAATGTTAATTCCCTAGTTTTCCGATTAACCAATTTCCAATTCTGGGCGCAGTATCTTTTTTTCAGAATTTTTTTTCGTAGAATCGGAGAAGAGAGAAAAAAGGTATATCCAGAAATTGAACGGATTAACCGATTTTCTTCTATCTTTTTTTAATCGTCTCTTCGTTCTGTAATGAACCAAATGCAAAATATTACAATTAAATTCCCTAATCTTTTAATCATTTTTAATTTACTTTAGCCGGCTCTTACCTCTAACAATATCGAAGCTGAGTGAGGCATGACTGGCAATCAATCTCAGCCCTGGGCTCGAGCCTGGTTTTTTACTATGTTTAAAGTATCGTTAAAAAATATCACTCTTCTCTAATGGGCCCCATATTCCGTTCGCCATAGGTACACTTATGTTGTCGGTTCGCCACTTCCCAGGCGCGAAAGCGCATAAATTTTCAATTAATTGCAATAAAACAAGAACCAGACCATTTTTAGAAAAAACTTTCTGTTTGATTCTTTATTTTAACATTTATATTCTGTGGTTAAAATATGAAATCAAACAATTCGTAATTGTAGGAGAAAAGCTTGGCAGAGTAATACAGGGGTTAATCTTCAAGCCTTATGAAACGCCTTTAGCCTCGACAAACATCCAAATGAGAAATCCAAAAAAAAGAAAACATAAATTCAGAGAGCGAAAACGATATTTCCACAATGGTCCCTCCTATTATACATACTCCGGCGAATCCCATATCAGTACCAAATATTGAGAATATTGTAGATTAGCTAAACGAACTATGTAGATATTAACAACCTTGCGCAACAATCAATAAACGATGACAATGTAAAGCCTTATAGCGAAGCTACGCAACTCGCCGATATACAATATAAAAACGACGAATGCGATCCATTACCTGAGGAACGAATTCCACAGAGGTAACTATTATAGAGAAACAATGAGATATTCTATAGAGAACCCGGAAAGACTTCGTAGATCAACCCGTGTAAGAAATACGCCTGTAAAAAGAGGCGGATTTTCGGCTTATTTTGGGGTCCCGCTTTTCGACTTTTCAAGAAAATTCAAAAAGTTGTTATGAATATTTTGTAGCGCATTCAAAAAGCAACATTTTTCTTCTCTTGACATTTTTCATATCGTGCGTTATTTGGCTTAAAATTTTCGTTAATTTTTAGAATTTTGTAAATGCTATAACTTTGGTCATTTTTGGTTTTGTAAAAAAAAGTCACTAGGATAAATTGTTCTACTTTTTGAATAATATAAAGATCCGAACAAAGAATTTTTGAAATTAGAAAAAAGTGGTCTCAAAAATATTCAAAATGCGCTCACTTTTTGAATTGTTTTACAAAATGGCAGGCTAACGAACTTGACCCTTGGTTCAGGACACTGAAACACAGACAGTCACATTTGTAAAAACCTGTTTTTCCGATTCAGGGGGTCTAAAAAGGGGACATTTGAACAAAACTGGGTTGGGGGGTCACATTTCATACAAACCTAACACATTCTCTGGTAAGAATGTAAGAAAGTATTACATATATGCTTGTTTCAAAAATAATTTTGATATATAGTTTTAGCACCTTGAGGGCTAACTATAAAAGAGGAAAATGGCGAAGAAGTGAACAAACTGATTGTTGAAAAAAAAACATTATATTTTATTATCTGTTTTCCAACGGAAAAATTCTGACCTTGGGGGGGGGGGTGACCCCCCAGCGTTCGCATATGAAATTTAGCAACTTTTTAAGGGTCGGTTACACGTTTTTTGAATCGGATATCATTTTTTTAAATAATTAAGGTATAAATAACTTTTTTTGTCGTTAATACATATGGGCGGCCTCTTATGATTTCTAAATTTACAGGGAAAGTGGTGCCTTTGAAATAAATGTATATATTATTAAGTTAAGGAAATGATTCCTTGAGAGCTAAGAATCTAGTTTCTTTTAATTGATAAATACATTGAACTCTAGATTTAAGTATGGTTTCGGACATGGCTTGCAGTGAAGAATGGGCCTTTAACATAAATCCAGGGAATCCAAATGTCAACATTCAGGGCCGTTTGAAGCATTTCTGTTGAATTTGGTTGCATGTTACAAACGACGCAACTAACGTGCCGACGGTCCCCGCATCACAAAAATTCTGGGGACTAAAATTCTAGGAACGCCGTTAACCCAGGTACTCTGGAAATTTGTTACCGTTCAATAATTAAAAGTGGAAGGGGTGTGGAGAGGGCCGATACCCCGTTCCGTAATTAGAATATATCTCTTACGTGGATCAAGTAAGTTCGTTTTCTTTGATTGAAAAAATATTTTTTACAGATAAATAATTATTCATCGATTAAAAAAAAATATTTATCTTAAGCTAACCCGTGCACAAATCGCCAAGTTTCTTTCCGGTTCCAGATTTCGGCCAGTCTGGGGGCTCCTAGCCTGAACCTAACTTGAATTTTGCAATGGCTCGAGCTTGGGCCCGGCTAATGTAAAAGTTCCAAAAATGTACGTGGTGAAATTGCAAGTAAGAACTTCTATTAATTATAAATAATATTTTCACATTAAGTTTGCACGTGACTTCAAACTTCAAATTGAAGAAATGTTTTTGTCGAATTATAAAGTGTAAATACATTTTTAATTTATGTAGTAACATTTTAAACTTTAAATTATATAATAAATATGAATTATATGATAAATATGAATAATAAATCAGAACCCGAGGAGACAATGAATGAAATACAGGAATTTATAAATTCAAATCAGATTAGAGAAAATGTTTTAACTTCAATTCAAATAAAAAATATTTTTGCACAATTTAGATTTTTAATTCAGAAAATAAAGAATTGCCAGAAATCGATCATAAACTAGGGCCAGACATGGGCTAAGCCTGGGCCAAGCTTGGCGATCAAGCCTGGCCCTAGCCTGATTTAGCGTTTCATTCGAGCTCGACCTAGGCTAGATTACCAGGTCTGGGCCCTACTTAGGCCATGCCAACATTTCTGCACGGTAAGTTAGCGCGATTATTGCAAGTTTACAATGATATAAATTAAAAAAATATGTGGAATATATATAATATTGATATATTCATGGAAAAAAGTAAATTGGAACAATTACAATGTGAAATTGTGATTTCCAGTTTCAAATTTGAAAAATAACAGATTTCGCAACATTATTTGCCATGTAGATTTAAGCAATATAAACTCCAGCTGTTTTTTGAGCTTTTTCAAAGATGTGATTTTATTTTGCAATACTGTTTTTCACCCATTCTTAAAAATGTAAAAAGTATTGATTGTTATCCTCATAAACACATTCGATATTGTATTTTCCATTAAAAATTTTAATTCCAATATATTTTTCTCTGCATTTGATAGGTGGTCATCTTTGAATTATTACTCGAAGAAATTATTGAGCACAATCTATTGTTTTCAGTATATATGCTTATTTTTAGATGTGCTTACACTAATACTGCAAAAAGTAATCTCAGAATTCAACAGTCTCCTTAATGGAACTAATGAAATCATTACGAAATTTTCCATGAACGAATGTCGTATCCTTTCTGAGATATCTAGGTGATCCAAAACTATCGTGAGTTGAGAAATAGGAACGAGGTCGATTATGCGAACATCTGCTTTATAATTAAATAGTGTGTGCAAAAGTCGGAAATGAGTTTCACAGGAAGACAAACATCTTGTATAAAAAAATTATGAAATCGCTGCGAGCATGAATCGGTTTTCACTACTTAATTATGGAGAAGTTACACAGTAAGTCCCAAAGATATTATTTATCTGAAGTTGGATAAAAACGCTGCAAACAATCGAAAACTTCAATTATGCGAAAGCAGATAATTGTGGTTCTCAATTGTTTGCGATATTTTTTATCAAACTTTAGATAAATAACATCCCTGGGATTTACTAACTATGTTCATACCGTATCATTGTTTTTATTTAATATTTTGCATAAATAGTAATATAAATACTGGAACGAACGAATGACTGAGTATTGGAAATTTAAAAAAAAATGAGTACCTATAGTGCTTACCAAAAATAGATTAAAACAGCATTTGTTTTGAAAAGGTTGATCATCTTCAGGCGAAATGTGAAGAATAATTATTCATTGCAAAAAAAAATACAGTGCTCTTTGGAAAAATTTTAAATGTTCTATAGTTCTTTAATTACGTAGAATCTAGGAATTCTGAATACATTACGATTAATAAAAAGTGCGCATCGCATTGTCAGCCTTCTGAAATTTTGTGGACACTTTGTATCTATATTAAATTTATACAATTAAACAATCGAAATATATACCTGCAGTAAATAGAACACAGGCACTCTTAGAGCGTTAACGTTTCAGAAAGTACGGGAAATACCGAATAAATTAATGCTCACGTGAGTCCCTCGTTAGTCACAGTCAGTGCAAAACAGCTTCTCAATTTTAATCTGCCTACACGTCTAATTAATTAGTAATTAAATAGATAGTCTGTTTCCATTCTCCGTATTGTCAGTCTAGTTCTATACTATTTTCCCAACAGAATTAGGGTAAACAGTGTTTATCAAAACTTGAAAATATTCAATACAATATACTTAAATACACTGGAAGAAATTTTATAGCAATATTTGCTATTTAAATATTCATAATTGATATAGTTGATTAGAAATTGAAGAAATCGTGTAAATTAAAAAATTTTTGTTAGCGTACTTACGAAACTTTACAATTATGATATAAAGACTTAATATCTTGAGAACAAGAATTAGTATATTCAATAGCAAAATAAAATAAAAATAAAAATTGATAATGATATTATGAAATAATATAAAAGCAATCACAGAAATTAATAGTTTGAGGTAAATAAGTTAATCCAAATATTCTACAAATTAATATAGACATTGAGAAAGTGAAAAGAAATAAGAGATATTTTTATTTTTTTAAATAAGCGCTAACGGAAATTGTAAGGTTCAGTTGAGGAAATTCTAAATCACTATCGAAAAAGACGAATGGCTCCTATAATCTCCCGAGGTTCGCCGAATCTGCCGATCGTACCTCATAGCCGAGCGCTTACGATGTAACTCGGAGAACTTCGTGATTCCCGCTTAAGTGATCAAAATGCTTATATGGACACGTGTTTTCCAGTGTGATTGAAAAAAAAACGAAAAACCTATAGATATTTTTGACTTTAATTTAATTCCAGTTTTCACCTTATTAAAACATAATATTTTTCTGTTTTTACTTTTAATTTTGAATGTTTCTAAGTCGAGATATTATATTAGGGCATTTTCTACACGGGTTGAGCTCCACACCGTTTCTCACAATTCCAAAAACTTTCACCATACTTAATATATAAGAAATCTTCAAACCCATTTTCTCAGCGTGATTTATGTACAATGCGTGTGTTATATGTATATGTATGCGTGCTATGTATATAAGTATAGGTTAATTTAAGTAAGTTACCTAAGCGAATCTTTGTCCGTCTTATTCTTTTCGAATGACTCATAACTTTTAGTATAAACTTTAGCGCATTTCAGATTGGTCTTTTTCAAAATTAGAAAGAATTATTCCAATTTTCGATATATATATATATACCCGATAACCCTAAATCGTAAAAGATTATACTGAACTGTAATATCGGTTTTAAAGTATTATCTCACTAAATTTCTATCAGTGTAAATGCATACGATATATACATTATATAGTGACTATGAGAAACCACAAGATTTTTGAATTTGGCGTTATTTAAACAAATTACTTTGGAAATACATAGAGAAAAAAAGCTATGGGTTCTTCGCGAGATCTCAAAAATGGATTTTCATATTCCAGACAGGGCCATGCTTCTTGTCGATATCACGACTCGATTTTTTGCAATAGCAACCTAACACTAGTATCAACTGAGAAAGTAGTAGCGGCATATTTTACAATTCTATAAGTAGTACACGGAAAAAATTTGTAATTGATGAATTACAGAATTAGTTCCGATGTGGCGGATATGAGAAAAAATCCGTAATCATTACAAACCTACGTTATTTCACAGAACGCATCGCACGTCAAGAAGATATATCAGAAGGAAGGAAGCAAGGACGGACGGAGGACACACACGAGAGACACAACTTATTGTACGCTCACAAACATAATATGATCCTATAGCTTAACCTAACGCAGAATATCGCACGCTGAGTGTATTGGCCGAAGTGGTCCTTATATACTAACCAAGAAAATTCTCACCGCTTGTGAGAAACGACCAGTGCCAGACCCGAAATTGTTGGTGGACCGAGTCATATTTAATTTTCTTACTTGAACCTCGGATATTGTCGTGACGCTTGTCACTGAACTGTTGTTGAAATGAAATGTTTGAACTTAGAAGATATAAGTTTCAAAAATTCGAAAATGTTGTATACTTGAACACTAGATTTATTAACAATTTTACAATTTGAAATTATTACGTCTTATTTTTTTTTTAAATTCACATCTTGGCAGGATCAAATAAAAAATCAGGACAGTTTTGTGAAAAAATCGATTATATTGAACGGTTTATAAACACAAGAAAATGTTATATTTTCAATTTATTCTCAATATTTCTGAAAGTGTGGTCCAAAATATTTGAACTTAGTATTAAATTTTTGATGTCGAAATGTTGTATCTTTTACCATGTCGCTCAAAACAAAACATACAAAAATTATAAGAAAAAGTTTAACAAAATGTATGGGTAAAAATTCCAACATATATGCGTTGACTAAAAATAGTATGTCAACCACTGATGTAAATACTAAAATAAATAAAAAGTAAAACTTGGAAAAAAACCTTGTAATTGAAAATTTGTCAAAACAAATATATACTTTGATGTTCACAATAACATGAAAGCAATTTTGGGAAAAATTCATTTTTTCGACCTTTTTGAATTCTGAATTTTTTACCCCAAAACTAATAAGTTTAAAATATGGTAGCCGCAGGACCGGGAAATGTCCAGGATTTTTTTAAACCCAGAAAACCAGAAAGCGGCAAATTGAACAGTTAAACAAATGTAAACATTCGATTGAAACTTTATAAACTATTTTCAATTTTAAAATAATTTAAAGCGAATAAACTCATAATTAAACTCTTTTATTCAATTTCAAATTATAGACGTTCAAATATTGTTTCAGTTTTAAATATTCCATTTTTAACCCATTCAGAATTGAAATTTTTTAATTAAAAAAGGCATTTTTTAAATATTTATTAGTATTGGGTTGTTTATTTAAAATAAGCAATTATAGGTCAAATATTCAAAACTAAACAATTTGAAAGTGAATTGTTTCAAATAGAAAGTCTTGAATCGTTGAGTGCAAAGTTTAACCTTTTAAGGTAAGAATTTTAATTGTTTAAATTTGTTGAATTTTGAAACTGCAAGTCAAATTTTCAATATCTGATTTATAAATAACAACTGACTAATTATTAATTGCAAACGACTTTTAATTAAAAATTTGACTTTAAACCATCAATTGAAAAATGTTTAAGTTTTAATGTTTCTAACCTAAAATAACTGCTTCAAAATTATATAATTTTAAAATTTTAAAAACTTATTGATTCATTCTTCCATTTAGAGCATAGAAAATAAAAACATGGATTTATGTGTCATTACATTTAAAATTATTTCATTGAATAATATTGAGAGGTACCATTTTATACGCATAAAGTATTCAGCGTTTAAATGAAAAAATTTAAAGCTGTAATGTCAATAGTTTATAATTTAAAACTCAAGACGATAACACGATGAGGAATTTACTAGAAAAAAAATCTTTCACTTTTATTCTGGTATCAGTAATTTCAAGGATTTCACAGCTCCTGATTGGTTAGCAATGAATCGACCACGTTCAACTCGTCACGCGCTTTTACCAATGAATCGTATAATTTTATAATCATAATTTGACGTAGAAAATGAAAATTTCTGCCTAAATTTGAGACCACATATTTTTTAGATCTGCTAAGGAATTTCCGTTATTTTCCCGTATTTTTCAAGATGCACAAGATTCCAGGCAAATTCCCGAATTTACCGGGTAGCTGGACACCCTGATTTTATAATGCCAGATTCCACACTTCTTAATTTTGAAATTGTAAATTTAAAAAATTGAATTCTTTTAAAAGATTTTTGAACTTTAAACGTAATCATAATAATTTATCTATTATAGTTTTGAATTTTTAACGTTTAAATGTGAGACGATCTAATTATAAAAGTTTTTTTGTGAAGCTATTAGATTTGAAACTTTTTTAAGTCGAAATTTACCATTTTCAACATTTTTCATTTTAAACACTTTTAATTTTAAACTGTGACTTTTAAAAGAAAAATATATTAGTATTAAAAATGTTTGTCTCATGCTGCTTTAGTTAATGTTCAGTACAGCAGGATCTGTTTTTAATGTACAAATATTTCTTTCTATGGTAACGGGCTTGCAAAAAAAAACATATTTGTGTTGAATAAAAGAAAATTTAGTTTACAGATTAATACAACAATCATTATTATTTTACTCAAACTGAAATATAATTTCCAGTTCCGAAAATATTTTTAATAAAATAAATCTGCCCGCTGCGCGGGCACATTCTCATCGCGCACTTCGCTCGCAAGTTTGAGTGCGCCTAAGGCGCGCACCTGTTGGATCTCGCGCTTGGCGCTCGATTAGTTATTCATCTCGCGTTTCGCGCTCGATAGTGTATTCACCTCGCGCTACGCGCTCGGACACACTTGCCTTACGCTTTACGCTCGGTTCCTCTAGGTTTTTGCACTTCGTGTGCTCGCTATTGCGCGCTTCGCGGGCTATT
>JAAAKG020145945.1:0-10775 GCA_010014905.2 Druon quercuslanigerum
TATATATATATATATATATATATATATACTATAATAATTAGGGACAATGGTGGCACACGTCCTCAAAATTACAAAATTTGGCGCACAAAGATTTAGATTACTTTTTAAATTTTGAATTTAAATAAAAAATAAAAATGTACTTTTCAGCTATGACTTATTGCAGAGGAATGAGTTAGGTCAAACATGTAGTTCAAGCTAAAAGTGGCTTCACATGCATATAATTTTTGGATTTTGATATGATTTTAGAATGAACAATCACCCACAAAGTCAAATAACTTGATCAAAGCAAAATTAAAAGTGATTTAGACAATTTTTGTACTGAAATTCATTATGAGAGGAGAAACTATAACGAGAATTCTGTTAAATTATCCTGTTTGAATTTAAATGCGCAGTGCGCATGAAGTTTAATGTACGTGGGTGGAAAAACTTCCAATATGCGTCCACTAAATTCAGTCAGATTTTTCTAACAGTGTACATAAATTTAGGTATATTCAATAAAAAGAATTATATCATTTTTTTACATTTTTCCACATATTTGTCAATGGAAAAATGATTTTACTTCATTTTTTGTATGAAAAATCGCCAACAATACGTGAAAATCAGGTTCGATTTCGTCATCTCCATATCAAAAGCAGCATTATTCACATTCCATTTGATGGTCAAAATCACATATTTCTCTGACTGCAGGAATTCAGTTACGTTTGTACAAAAGGGACGTATATTTTGCTTTAAATTTTCAGAAAAATAGCATAACTTGTTTTGGATACTAAGTTTCATTTTGTGATTATTAAATCTTAATAATTTAAAAAACTTTTGTACATACATTTTAAAATCCTCTTTATTATTAAAATTTAATTAAGGTTTTTAAATATTTAAAAACGAAAATAGCACTATTTGTTGTGCTGTTCAACGTACATTTATTTCTCGTATTACCTGATTGACAGTACATCGATATGCTCATCGAACACGAATGTTATTTGATGAGTGGCAAATTGTACACCTGTTTTGAAAATATCGCATGTATTTACTTTATCATGAAGATTATCCAACCATGATTGTTTACTATTGTTATTCGAATCACTAGAAACATACTAAAATAATGACAGTATCTCTGTTAATAATAATGATGGTTACTGTATATTTGTCAGATGTTCGTTCCAATATTGACAACAGTAATAAATAAAAAGAACCTGATTTCAGTATTTTATTTTAATTTATATTTGTAGCAATACACGTAAGTGTGAAAGTTATAAAATTTATGAAAGCAAATGAAAACTTTATGAGAACAAATATTTCGAAATTCTATTTTTAATGGTTTCATGTAATTTTTAGGACACTATTTATTTATAAATATTAGATATAGTTAAAAATGATTTCTTCTTCCACTTTAAATAATGAGATAAGAACAAGTAAGAAAAATCAGTACTTATAATTGTCAAATTAAAAAAAAGTTTAAATAGGATAAAAAGTACTAGAAAGGTTCCGTTTTATTTTTTTTTTTCGAAGTTTGTACAAGCTACGATGGAGTTATTTCCCATACAAGTAATGCTGAAATATGTCTAAAGTACTACAAAATTCAAAATTTGCACAAGAAAACTTCATGTTCATTATTCAAGTTCTTTACACATAATTTTTTCTAAATGTTGCCAAATCCTTAATACTTGTTGGGACAAAACTAATATGAAAGTTATATTTTATTTTTTTTTCCGAATTTTCAGAAGTTTAGATGGAATTTATGTCCCAAAATGTACTGCTGAAGTAGGACTAAATTCGCAAAAAACTTCACAATTAATATATGCCGTTTCACAAGAACTTTTTTCGAAAAAAGTACCGTAAAACTCAAATTAACTTTTTAAATTTTTACAAAAGTCCTAAGTAGTTTTTCAGACAAAAGCACTAGAAAATTTCCGTTTAATTTATTTCTGAAATTTTTGCAAGTGTCGATTGAATTTATGTCCCAAAAAGTACTGTTAAAATGCGACCAAAGTACCAGAAACGTTAAAAATATCTCACACTGAATTTTATTTTTAAAATTTTACCTGTAATTTTTAGGACGCAAACTTACCTGAACAGTTTACTCAATATTTCTAGCAGGATATTTTAGGATGGAAGTACCGGAAATGTCTTATTTAATTTTTGCAGATATCGTGAAATAATCCTGGAGAAATGAGATATAATTTGAATTATTTTATACTCTACTACTATTTCAGAAGTACTTTATTCGAACATTATTATGAGTGCTTATTATGAGTAGTTTTTTCCTAAAAATAATTGAGGGCCTCTAAAACTTAAAAAAGAAATTAAATGTGTAAATTTTAGATGCATTTATTCTTTATAAAATCCTGGAAAAAGTTGTGACTTCTTGGGTTATATTTACCTAAAAAATTTCTAGTAAATCTTGGTCTTCATTCCTATTTTAGCAGTATTTTTTGACGTAAGTTCCACCAGAATATGTGAAATTTTCGAAAAAATGTAACTTTTTATTGCTTTCGTCTCTGTTTTGACTTTTAAAATAACGTCAAGGAAAGTTGGTACTTCAGTGTTGATTTGACTCACACCCATTAGTTCTGCGAAAGCTGAGCCGGGATCCCCATGAGATTTCCATTTTTTAATTTGCGTGACAGCTGGATAAGAACCATTGGGATTTTTTGTTCTAAAACACAGAAAAAAAACATTTCTTCTTCTTAAAACATTGTAAATAATTGCTGTCTACTTACATAATTTTAGACAAATTTTACATTATGTAGTATGAAAATAATCTTGTTTTGGGTCCTTATATGGTTGTCTTTCCAATGTTTTAATAAATTATTGAAATTCAGTGCGAACATTCTGTAAGTTTTGACATACGCAATACGTATACTTCACTTATTTAACAGGTCTGAAAAAGTCTAAAATATATTTGAGTGCTTTTGTAAAAGAACAAGGAGTTTTATAGTTTATGAGATGGAAAAATGGATAAGGACCACTTCGCCCCCCCCCCCTCTTACATTGAAATTTTTGTTTTCCTAATGTCATCATATCTTTAATATATAGCTTTTATGGAACGCTGCTTCTATAATTATATCAACATTTTATACTTGAATCATTTAATGTAAAATAATTTTTATTCTCATCCTGTACAATTTAATCTTCGGTAGTCCAGTTGTCATTCCCATCCTCTTGTTTTTTTTTCTAAATTTTAATCAGTGAGCAGTAAGTTACTGACTCAAATTAGTAATCATGTTTACTGATCATTAATGGAAATGTCTGATTATTTAGTAGCGTTTTACTTAATGATTTAACGTAGTGACGTATTTTTCATTAGTCCAAAATTAGAGAGTTCCTTTTTTGCGAAAATATCTTCTTGAACATATATAGATGAAAGTAGAATAATCAATAGTTAGGGGATTTGAAAAAATATATTTTCTGTTTTTGTTTCAGGTAAGCTATTTGCATTCCTTAAAACAAAAGTCCGATAGCGGTGAGTAAAGTAAACCCGTTTGCCATATATGCAAATGGTTAATTGTGTTCAAAAATGAAAGTACATCCCTCTGTATTTTAATTTTATATCAAATGAAGGTACTTCAAAATGTAAACTTCTTTTAACTTTAAATATCTCATTATATAAAATTGAATTTTATAAAATTCTTCTTATCATTATTTTCCGTAAATAAACCTGCGCTCCGGAAAATATGCATTAATAACATTTTAATTTTTTATCTCTATAAAGTGGAATTTCCGACATAAGCCCGGAGCGCTATAATCATAATTTAACGAATTAATGATACAATGATAATCTCGTTGGCTATCTTCCTGAAATATTTTACCGCTTTGCGAGTACTAAATTTACTGAAAAAAGGAGAATGTCAATATCTTTACTGAAACGCCCCCTTTCGTGGGAATTAATCCGAGATGTGAGTCTCAAGAGAGTGTGCCGGCTCGCTTTACAGCAACTTTTCATGTCATCAAGCTGATCTTTGCTGGATCGTATATTCATTTGTGAGAAGAGATCTGTGATCAGAGACTAGAGATCGGAATACGGATCTGAAAATATCGATTGAATCATCGGAACCTTGACTCACTGATACACCACGAATATTTTGAATATCTTCAAGTCTTATAATAATATCTACCGAAAAACATCTCAGCATAAAATTTAACAGAATATTTGAAATTATAAATGATACATAGTTTTAAAACCTGCTGAATAAACATCAAAAGTCTAAAAATATTTTTTAGTTTCTGCTCTGATTTATCGGCATACGTGCTAAAAACAGAAAAGCAAAATAGCGTTAAAATATTTGCACTCGCTCTAAAAATATCTTGATCCCGTCGATTGAACGTTGTTGCTGTCTAGACTACTTTTAGTTTTATTATTCAATTCTAATTATAAAGTCACACTCTGGTAAGTGTTAGGGATTTCTAACTGAGTTTCATGAAAGCTAATCGATGCTGTCAAACTTTAATTAATCAAATGCGTCTTGTTCTGCTTTTTTTGTTACTTTTATTCTATGCGAAGGTTAGAGGATTACATAAACAAAGTTCTTTCTTGGTTTTCAAAAATGGTTCTGAGTCATTCCACTTTTAAATTAGGGCATTAAAGTATACATTATAGAAACTTTGGACGGATACACGTAAAGGAAAAGTCCAGCTATTTTGATCGAATTTCATTTTCAACAGCTCCCGATGTTCGCACCGAAAAAATTCGGCTATTTGTATCGAAATTTCGGTACGCTTTATCCATGAGAGGC
This sequence comes from Druon quercuslanigerum, assembly GCA_010014905.2. Classification (NCBI taxonomy): domain Eukaryota; kingdom Metazoa; phylum Arthropoda; class Insecta; order Hymenoptera; family Cynipidae; genus Druon; species Druon quercuslanigerum. Next base: position 4,731 of record JAAAKG020145945.1, read on the forward strand.
AAATGCCATGTCACATTCGGCAAATCTCTCTGCCGCAAGTCACACCTGATGCATGTCACATCTGTAGAATTTTCACCTGAAGCATGTCTCATATGCGGCATGCCACAATTGCGGCTTCCCTCCCGCGTGCCATTTCTCACAGTGAAATTGACTTTTTTGCGGCATCTCTTACCGCACTCCTGTGACTGGTCACAGGGATAATTTAAGGTTACTCCCCTATCCCTTTTTCAACGTCGCTTGGGGCGGGAAGGCACCCCTATGACTGTCCACATAAATAATATTGGTCGAATCCCTTTCCACTGGTGAGAGAAGCCGCTGGATAGAGATGCCGCAGTTGTGACAAACCGTAAATGAGATATGCCGCAGATGTCACATGCTACATGTGTGTTTAATTTAAAAATGAAGTCTTATCAACAGAATAAGAATTGGGGATAAAAATTGGTTGCATTGAAAATTAAACAATTTAATTGCAGTTAGGGCTTCGACATTCGATAGATTTCAAATTACGCTGTCCAAGTTTCTCAATAAATTTAAAAGGAAAACTGAACGAAGGAAAATAATTTAAAAAGAAAAAAAATTATTTAAAAAGTCGAAAAAATGATTAACAACGTATCCATTTTAGAAAATGATTCACATGGAAAATAAAATAAAAATTTGAAAATGAGATATATTATGTTTTAGGTTTCAAAATTAAACGATTTTGGAATTAAGTTTTTACATCTAATGAAAATTTCATACTCATACTGCTTTTAAAATGAAAACGTTTCCAATGACAAATGCTTAATATACGACTGGCATTAAAAATAATGGATACAGACGTATATTTAAAAAAAGCACTGAAATTTAAAATTTTTAATTTTTAGTTCTACACAGTTCGAACGTAAAAAATAAACGAAAACGATTTTGTCCCGAAAAAGCATTATGGAATTTATTTTTTAATAACGGTTTAAAATAATTATTACAGATCAATTAATATATTTTCTATTCAGTAAAAAATTACTGAATAGTAGGTAGTAGTAGGTAGTAGGTAGTAGTAAGTAGTAGGTAGGAGCCCAGAATGCGCAGATTCGAAATTATGCACTCTAGCTCGCCCTGCTATGCGAACTGATTTTCAATTTTACATTATAAATAAATAAATTTTTTCCGCTGCAATTTTTTTATTTCTGTTTCCCACATAAATTTTGCAAATAGTTAATCTGCATAAGCAGTTTGACATTACATTGATAAAGAACCAATTGCAATGGGTCATATTTCGATGTACAAATTTAACTGAAAATGTATTATTTCAAGAAAATATCATTCTTTTTACTTTATTTTACTTATTTTATACTTATTGTTAACATATTAACATAGAGATTTTATTATTTTAAGGGAATCAATTTTTAGCTAAATGCATATATGATAATACAGCCGATTCGCCAACTCATGAATATTACGTAAATACGTTTATCCGGAATAACTATTTATAAAAATTGTTTTAGGAAAAAATATAACATTTGAATAAATAAAATAAATTTCTTTTTTTTATAAAAATTTCAAATGCAGTTCGAATAGCATGGCCAATCAGAGAGCAGGACCTTAAGTCTGTTCATTCCGGACTGCACATCTGGCGGCACTCTATACATAGTAAAAATAAATTTATTAAAATTGTTACATTTTTGAATTATTGTACTTAAATTCTCAAAATGTTGGTCTGAATTCCAGTTTTATAGTTTTCAGGAGAAATTTGTTTTAGTTCAAGACTCAATTCTGGGAATCACAATTGGATCAGATTCAGATTTAGATTCAGACCGCAATTGTAGCATTTCGTGTTGTATTCGGTTTTATTTTGTATTTGCCATCTTGCCCTAGTTATATATTAGTTCAAATATATATTGACAAAATATATTAGCATCAACAACTACTAATCTAGTCATCACGTGGAAAATCTAGGTGATCCGATTACATAAGCAACCCATAATTTATTTTATCGCTTAACCCCTTTATTTGAACATAAAAGAGGCCGTACGTTTGCAGGACAGTGCGAAATTTAGAACCCTTTTTATTAAAAATTAACTTTCTAAAAATCAGTTTTTTAAAAAGAATATTTCACTTTGAGTACATATTACGCAGTATATACTTTACAGAAAAAAGTTGGAGGGGGGCGGAATTCTGCTCTTTTTCAGTTTTTATGCAAATTTACTAATTTCTTCATATCTCATATAAAAAAGTATCTACAGATGAATAAAAGCAGACTCGACTGCCTCGAAATTAAAAACAAAAGAGCTCCAGCCTTAATAGGTCCGAAGTTATGGTTGCCCATTTTTCCCGATTACCTATAATTGCAATTTTTCACAAGCAGCTATTTTTATCTTGGGATGTACTCGGAGAGAGCTATTTGTGAGAAACTGTAAACATAGCGCAATCGGGAAAAAAGGGAATCGAGTTGGTTATTATGCATCTGTAGATAATTGCTATGTGAGGTGTATAGAAAAATAAAAATATTAAGAAAAAAGTGAAAAGTTACATTTTCCCACGAAAGGCCCAAAAGGGCTAACTTAATTTATTAGTTTTGCGATTATTTTTTTCTTCTATTCTTCATCTAGCAACTGTTTGTACTACATAATATTCACCAAAAAGGAGACATTTCTAAAGGTTTTTAAAAATCTCAAAGGCTTCTGCTTCTTGCCATGTCCCGCAAACTTAGTCTTTTTTGTGCTAAAATGAAGGGGTGTAGAAAAATTTGTCTGCAGAGTATAAAATAAACCCTTTCTTCATTGTATGAATGAAATGAATTTCAAACTAGTTCTCTGGCCATTTAGAGTTTAAAATCGTTTCATTTATATTGAAATTTAGATATGCTGAACAAGGCACCCTTGCAGAACATAAACGATGAAAAAAATGCAGAGTGAGGTCTGAAAATTCAGACACATGATGGGGTACCTATACGAGGAAAGTTTTTCGTTTAAAAAATCCAGGATTTCGTCTGATGTAATCAGTTGGAAAGTGACTTCTCTGTACGAAGGTGAAAGGGGCGAGCAACGATATCAAGGGAGTAAAAGTCTTTCAGTGCACGAACCATTAGCTCTTGAATCACTGGCCATTCAGAAGTACCGAGACTACCGCAAACGAGACATGCTGAAAATGGAAGAGAATGTGTGAAATGACGAAAGGACGAAGGCCAAAGTCCAGAAAAGGAGATAATGAGAGTGAAATGGAAACAGCAAAAACCTGCAGACTTCAAATCAGTTTTTCTACAAAACCACAGGCTTGTATTGTCATCAGTCAGCCTGCGAAAATATCCGGAGCAAAAAGTGTTTACCTGACTTCAATATTTTTTTTATTCCCTCTATATCGCGAGTACTCGAATTAGTCCATTATCTTTCTTGAAGAAAATTAAAACAACTGTTATAAATTCTAAATCAAATATTCAGACTCAGGAAGAGAATTTTCTGCAGAGGAAGTTCCTTAATTCATTGCAAAATTTCCTATTCTGTTGAGCAAACTTCCTTGGAACAATGGAAAACTTTATTATGAAAAGATGAAAATTTTGGGCATAAGAATATGAAACCATTTTCAATGAATTATGGAACTTTACGGTCGAAAAAGGTGCTTCATGTTAGTACCGAATCGTCAAAATGAGTTTAACCTTTTAGGAGTTTCCGATTATAACTTGATGGGAATTTTATAAATGGAGCTGAGCTTTTAATTCTTTTCGCATATTTATTAATTTGAGTTAAATTTATATAAGGAGAAATGAGACATTTATGGTTTTCCTCGGAGATCTAATTTTATTAAATCCGGGTCAAAATTATTATTTTCGGGGTTGAGTTGGGGAGGATGCTTATACATACGTTGGGGAGGATATTTATACATACGTATAAAGGTTTCTGTGCGCGTCCCGGTTACTAAACAATTTTTCCTTTTTCTGGTCTAAAAAAAGCTCAGCTTCTTTTCTTTAAATATCTTCAGTTTTAAAAAGTGGACATATTATTGATCCGTTAAAAGCCCTAAAAACCGGTGTACGCAATTTTTTGGAAAAACTTCGAAAGGTTTAAAAGATTTGACAGATTTCCGTAGATTTAGAAGGATTTCAACTGATTTCGAGAAGTTTAAAGGACTGCAATGGATTTCGAGAGCTTTTAAGGGAATTTATAGAATTATCAAGGATTTTAATGTTTTCAAGTAGTGTTTAAAGCTTTTATACGTTTTATAGCATTTTTAAAGATTTTAAAGATTTTACGGCAGTCGAAGGGTTGACCAAAAATTTCAAGAGCTTTTCAGAGATTAAATCGAAATTTATAGGATTACAAAGAATTTCCTGAACTTTATAAGATTTTAAAAATATTTCATACGATTTAAAAGGTTTAAGGGTAATTTTAATGATTCTAAAAAATTTCTTTGAATTTCGAAAGATCTGAAAGGATTTCATAAAGAAGAGAAGAAAATACAAAACGACTTTTAAGGAAGCAAGAAACTTCTTTATAAATGAATGAAGGGAATTAAAAGTACAGAATTCGTCAACATGAAAAATAGAAAAGGGGAAATGCAATATGAGGTAGGCGGGGATAGAGACGCTTTCAGAGACCATTTTAGGGGGCAACCCGGAGATGAAGATACAGGAAACTACAAATGCGATATAGAACACAATGCATTAGAAAACTCGATTGAGAAAGTCTGTGTCACTGAGGTTAGGGATATAATCAAGGACTTAAAAAACGGTCAAGCTTCTGGGGTAGACAGTATTAACGCTGAAATGCTTAAACACGGTGGCGAGTACATACCACATAGACTGTGCGAACTAATAAATCTATGCATCGAATTAGAAGTCCCAGGTGATTGGAGAGAAGCGATTATCGTGCCATTATACAAAAGAAAGGGAGATAAAAGCGACTGCCATAATTGCAGAGGGATCATTTTATTAAGTACCGTAAGTAAAATATACTCAAAAATACTTATTCGTTGAGCAATGAAAATAACAGAAGAAAAGATTGGGGTAGTCCAAAGTGGGTTCATGCTAGAAAGGTCACGTACGGATCAAATATTTAGCTTAAGGCAAATCACAGAAAAGGGTAGAGAGTGGGCAAAAAAGTTTTATGGGCATTTGTTGACCTAGAAAAAGCTTTCGACAAGGTAGATAGAAGTAAACTTTGGAAAGTCCTGAAATATTGCGGAGGAAATGGATGGCTCCTACAAGCTATAAGAACAATATATATCAGTGGAAAAACGAGTGTAAGGGTGAATGGGAAATTGAGTGACTGGTTCGATATTATGAACAAGTGTTTAAAAATAGATCTTTTCAACAAAGAAGGTGTGGATCTCGAAACGGTAAAGGTACGTGGGTTAGCCTTCGCAGATAAGTTTGTTATGACAGAATCTATCGAAGACTTGCAAAGAATGAAAACAAAAACTATGCTGTTCGAAGGAAAGAGTGAGAAAACAATATGCAAAATTGTATTAAATGATAAGAGAATCGAACAAGTTGATAAATTCGTATACCATAGTAGCTTATTTACTAGAAACGGAAAGATAGATAAGGAGATAGATAGACGCATAAACGAAGGTAAGAAGATTATTGGTAGAGCAGGCCCCCTTATCAGAAGTAAAAATATATCAAATAAGGTTAAAATGGCAATACATAATTCTATATTTGTACCGACTGTACTTGTTGAGAGAATGAAGGATGAACAACTAACGAAACAAGTATATCAAGGTAAAGTAAATGGCAGCTAGAATGTGTGAATGAGGCCCTAGTTAGAAAGGTCATATGAAGCCATAGAAACACAAAAGCCTGCATGAAAAAATGCATGGACGTTAAAGAAGCTAAAGAAGTATGCCAGGACAGAAAAATATGGCGGAAAATAGTTAATAAAAAGAGTGCCAGTAGAGTGAATGACCCCTGAAGCAAAATCCCTGGGGTACTAATGAACCCAATTGTGGAACCTCACATAACGACTTTGTGAGGATCTTAATTTGGGATGATTGCTAGAGAGATTGATCAGCAACCTGGATCGGAGCAGTGTTGCGGAATGAACGTGTTATTTAAATAAATAACACGAGAATTCT
>JAAAKG020145946.1:0-10775 GCA_010014905.2 Druon quercuslanigerum
TCCAAAATGTACATAACGTTAAACTTTAGTAATTTTACAACAAAAGATTGTAATAATTTATAAAGACTTCATATTGCTATAACTGAATTATTTAAAAACAATTTTTTTATCATCACTCTATAAATGAATAACCATAAAAACGTTTTTTTCACGATTTTTGACATTACTAACTGTAAAACCATTCATTTTTTTAGTTTAATTACTTCATTATTAACTAATTTTAATTTAGTTTAATTTTTAAATAATTTGAAGGATTTTTAAGGAATTACAACGGATTTAACTGGATTTGATAAGCTATCAAAGGATTAAAATAATTTTCAAGGGTTTTAATGGCTCTTAATAAGACAATTTAATTAATTTTTCAGAATTTCATAAAACTTTAAAAATTAAAAGGGATCATATGGAATATAATCAGAATTGATTAATTTCAAAGAATTTTTTTAACATTTAAATGAAATTTCAAATAATTTATCCACAGGCATTAAGGTATTTCAAAGGATTTCAAGAGATTTCAAATATTTCTTGATATTTACAAAGATTTTAATTCATTTTAAAGGTTTTAAAATATTGTAAAAGATTCTCACGAATTCAATCAATATCAAGAATTTGAAGATATTTAAAAGGCCTTGAAAGATTTTAGAGTATTTTAAATGATTTCAAGGAATTTTAAAGGTCTTTTCAAAATCTGTAGGGATTGCAAAATATTTCAAAGGATTGAAAATATTACAGTAGATTTATAAGGATTCTGAGAAAGTTTCCAAAGATTTAAAAATATCAAGGAGTTTTCAAAAATATCATAAAAATTCATATCACTTCCCGGGTTTCAATAGATTTTAATAAATTTTCAAGAATTTAAAAGATTTTAGGGTATTTTAAAAAATTCCAAGAAATTTTAAAGTGCTTTCAAAAATCTGAAGGGATTTCAAAAGACTTTAAAGGGTTGGAAATATTTCATGGAATTTGTAATGATTCTTAGAAAGTTTCAAGATATTAAAAAAATTTCAAGAATTTCAAAAAATAAAAACTGTCCTATTATTTTACGGAATTTCAAAGTATTTTAAAGATTTTAAGAAATTTTCAATATTGCAAAATATTTTCAGAAATTTTAAATTTTTTAAAAGAGATTGACAAAATTGAAAGATTGTAGGATATTTTAAAAAGTTCCAAGGATTTCCAATAGGTTTAAAAAAATTTGCAAGATTTTACGATATTTTAAACGATTTCTAGGAATTCGAAAGAAATTTTACAAATCTGAAGGGATTTCAATACACTTCAAAAGATTGGAAATATTTCAGGAGATTTTTAAGGGCTCTTAGAAAGTTTCCAGAGATTAAAAAAATTTAAAGGATTTCAAGTTTCTACAATTTCAATTAATTTAAAAGAATTTAACCAGAAGAATTTTGCGATTTCAAAGATTTGAAGTAATTTTCATTATTTCAAAATATTTAAAAAATTCAAATTTCTTAAAAAGATGTTGAAGAATTGTAAACATTGTAGGACTTTTAAAAAAGTTCCAAGTAATTTCAATAGACTTAAAGAAATTTCAAAGAATTTTAAAGCTTTTAGGATATTTTAAACGATTTATTAATGAAAATTTCAAGGCATTTCAAAGGATTTAATATATTTTCGGGTATTTTAAAGGATTTCAAGGAAGTTTCCAAAGACTAACAAAATTTCAAAGAATCTCTAGAAATATTAAACTAAAACCTTTAAAATCCCTTGTAACTATTTAAATGCTCTTAAGACTGTTTTGAAATTAAAACAAAAAACCTAAAATATTTCAAACCTTTTCAAAATCTCTTCGAATTTTTAGAAACAGTCAAAAATCTTTAAAATCCTTTGGAAAACATTCAAATTATTGAAAGCTGGTGAAAGTTGGGGGAATATTTTAAAATACCCTAAAATATGTCAGTAGGTTTCAAAGAATTTGAAAGATATTTGGGTATTTTAAGAGATTCCAAAGAATTTTTTAAAGAGCTTTTAAGAATTTGAAGGGGTTTCAAAAGATTGAAAATATTTAAGAAATATATTTTATGTAACTTTATGAGATTTCAAGAAATTTAATAATATTTCAATAAAATTACAAAGAACTAGTTCACAAAAATTGAGAAATATCAAAGATTTGAAGAGATTTTTAAATATTTGGAGGTATTTCTAAGGTTTTTAAAGAATTTAAAAGATTTTAGAATGTCTACAAAAAAATCCATCAAATCAAAGTATTCTGACAAATTTTAAAATTACTGCTACTCACAAAATCATTAATTTTCTTTATGTTATCAGGCTTTGCATTATTTACTAAATACACCCTTATATTTAGTGACATACTTTTATAGATTTTACGACAGATGAAACACGAAATAAAGATATTAAAAGCCTTTAGTAAAGGGTTTCGATCTTCTAAATTGTTGTTAAAAATATAAACCTCAGAAATTTGATCAAATATCCGAGAAAATTGTTTAATTTCAGTTTATATTACATTTTATTAACCTTTATTATAATTTCAGTTCTTTCAGAAAAATTCATAACCAATATTAAATTTATTTAAGCATTTGAATTAAATATTAAATATTAAAAGTTTCGATTTAACATCTCTCTCCATTATTTACAATATTAAATAATTGAAGATGGGTTCTATCAATTTAAAAAACTTGTGAAAAATTAAGCATCTGATGAACATTCCTCTACTAGAAGATACAGCTTCCATATTGTTCTAATTATTTTAATTCCTTTCAATAAATTACATTCAAATCTTTGAACTGTCTTTCTTTTTACTTTAAAAAGTCTTTAATTATTTGGCAATTCCGTAACAAATTGAAAATAAGGAAAAAGTGTCAAGTAATTTCTGAATGGCCCCGAAAAAACTCCTCTTATAAATTTTTAGAGTTGTATTATTATTATTATTATTATTACTAATTTCCAGATGACTGAGGGAGGTGGCGCCACAATCGAATATGTCGCAGCATCCGACAAAGCTCTGAGCCTTCGTTTCGATGTCCATCACCAAAGATATCGTTGCATCGTTTTACAGCAATATATATCAATAGTAATTTAGTAAGCTCCGTATTCTTCATAATTAGCTTTGAGTCTTTTGAGTCTCATAGTTTGTACACTGCGCTAGGTACATCCAACAACAATCAAGAAAAAAACTAATGAATGTTATCTCGCCTTGTCGAGAGACGACGACTGGGAGAGATCAGACGACGACACTTGTTGTCGCTTACCTTGCTTCTCCGGATTTCCCATGTGCAGTCTTATCACAATCACACCACTTAATACATGAAACATTGTACAGTAGATTGGTTACGCTACCTAATTAAATTATTTACAGAAGTCACGTAGCGAAGCCTGTCTTCTTCTTCTTCTTCTTTTTCTTCTCATCCTTCTTCTTCTTTTTCTTTTTCTGATTCTCACCAATATTGAGGTACACTATTTCACTTCTACGTCAAAGTCCAGAACAAGAAGTTTGGTTTCCTCCGTACCGTTACGACTACCAACTGCACACACCAGCTTTGTGTCACTCGCTCGAATTCGCCACACAACACCTCCACTTCCTCCGCTCTCTAGAGCTACGAGATTCCTAATAAAATCACCTGAAAATTTACATTTCATTAATATCGCAGTTGTTTTTTCGTCTTCAGCGAAAACATATACATTTTTAACCATTGCAGGGTGTCTACCCAAATCCTGCAAAAAAATTCCCTGACAATTCCAGGGTTTTTTTCCAGGTATTTTAAGCCTTTTCCAGGCATGTTTTTCAAGAATTTATTACAAATAATGTCCCTTCTTAGTTTATAGGGATTTAATTAATAATACAAGATATTCTTAAACATTTTATCACGATAGATTACATAAAATATTTTTATTTTCTCTATTCATACTTAAAATTTAGTGAATATTTAGGGAAAATAATAGAAGTACTATTGGGAATGGTGGTCTACCATTTCGCCACCTGGTGCCGCAAACTGGAACTAGAAAGAGTAGGTACATTTTTCAAGATGTACTTTCATTTTTGTATAAGAAAAGGTTTTTACGATTGTTTTGATAAGTTTAAAACAATGATTGAATACTAAAAACAAATCTTCCTTAAAAACAATTCGTTTTAGATAGAATTTCCATCTTATACAGTAAAAAAAACACACTTTCGTCAAAATGGTTGTAAAACAAAAAAAAAAAAAACAGTTATTTCGCTATTTCATGTACGTTTCATTGCATTGTAAGCTTAAATAAACTTTAATTAATGTATTTAGCGATACATTTTACCCAGATTATGCTTCAAAATAAGTATATTTAAGTTTATAATCTGTCGAAAATAAGAAAATAAATTGTACAATAATTGCTGTTTTTTAGAAAAATATTTTTGTCAAAAATATCTTTTTTTTACTGTATAAGATGTAAAATTGTTCTAAAACACTTTGCTACGATAAAGACTTATTTTTAAGTACCCAATAACTACTATAAAGTCCACACAAAAAATCGTTGAAACACTTTTATGCAAAAATGAAAATGCTTCTTAAAAATCGTACGAAATCGAAAATACATGAATTTTAAATTAAAAAGATAAATTGTCAAACAACAATTGAATAGTTAAACTTTCAGTTTAAAAATTAATTTTCAAGCAAAGTGACGAATTTTCAACTAAAATGAGGAATCGTCAACTTATATATTTAAATTTGCAACCAAAAAAATGAATTTTCAAATAAATTGATAAGTCTTATTAAATTTCCAATGTAAAGAGTTATTTTCAGCCCAGAAAACTGATTCTAAAGATAATTCTTTAACCAAATAATAAATAGTTATATTTCAAGTAAAAGATAAATTTTCAATTAAAAAAAAATGAAAATAAATTTTCAACAAAATAGTTCAAGTTGCAACTCGAATAGTTAAATTTTCAGTAAAAAAGTATAATTTCCAGCCAAAGAAAAAAAGGAATTTTTAATGAAAAAGAGTAAATGTCCACCAATTAATTAAATCATCATTCAAAAGAGATTAATTCGTCTTTTTGGATGAAAGATATTTTTTCTGATAATTTGTCTTTTTGATTCAAAACTTCATCTTTTTCAGCAGAAATACTGAATCTTTTTTTGGATAAACATGCAACTGTTTGGGGAAAAATTAAACTATTTTGATAAGAAGTCATATTTTTGGTAGAAAATTCTACTGTTTTGTTGTAAGTTTAACTATTTCGTAGAAAATTTACTTTTCGTATAAAATTTATATTTTTAGGTTAAAAAATAAACTGAAACATTTTCTGGATAAGTTGATTTTTAAATAAACAATTTGTCGTTTTTTTTATTAAAAATTCATCTGTTTTAGTAGAAAATTTCATCTTTCATGGATCAAAATAATACTATTTGGTAGAGAATCAAAATTGTTCAATGCTCGGGCAAAAAGTTTCATTTTTATCCAAAAAATATCAGATTTCTCTTAAAAAAATATTAATTTACGTTTAAAAACAAATGCAAAAACATAGTTTAATTTCCATCAAAAAATTGCAGATGACCGATCAAAGTTTGAATTTGAAACAAAAAATAAGTTTTTATGAAAAAAAGAATTCAATTTTTTTTCATAAAAACTTATTTTTTGTTTAAAAATTCAAACTTTGATCTGTCATCTGTAATTTTTTCATCGAAATTCAACTATGTTTTTGCATTTTTTTTTAAATATAAATTAATATTTTTTAAGAGAAATCTGATATTTTTTGGATCAAAATGCAACTTTTGCCCGAGAATTGAACAATTTTGTTTAAAAGTCAATCTTTTTGATTAAAAACTCATTTTGGATTGAAAATTCTATTTTTTCGTGAAACCTTATCTCTTGCTAAGAAGTTCATATTTTGATCGTTCTTTGTATATTTTAATTTCAGTATTTTTAAAAAAAATTGATTCTTAACTCTTAACTGTTGACTCCAAAATTGAATATTCTTGTTTTTTACAATAAAATAAGCACATATATTTTTATTTCTTTTACTTTGTTTAAAACAAATTTGTTTGTAATTACATGTACAAAACGAACATTTTCATTAACATTTTCTGAAAAAGGCACGCAGTGATAGCCAAAACGTTAGCATATTAATAAACGAACTTTCCAGTACTTTCGTTTTAATTTTTTAATTTAATTAAGACCGTAATTGATTACATTTTATTCAAACTACTTATTTATTAATACGAATTGTAATCCAAATAATTATATTTTTTACAAAATAGTTCAATTTTCAACTAATAATATTAATCTCCTATTAGAAAATATGAATTTTCATCAAAATACATCAAATTTAACCAAAAAGTTGACTTTTCTACCAAAAATACGAATTTTCAACAAATTAAATATATTTAAAAACAAATATTTTTAATAATGGATGTGATGTTCGTACAAATTTTATTTGAATAATTTGTATTCTATATTTTCTCGTTTCTAAAAATGTTGAAGTAAATAGTTGAATTTTTCTTCTAAAACAGATGATGTAGCGTATTTTTTATTTAAGAGAATTAATATTAAATTAAAAAAATGAATTTTCTACAAAAATTATAAATTTTCAATCAAAATAAATGAATTATTCACAAATTAGTTTAACTTCCAGCTAAGAAGTTAAATTTTTTCTAAAAAAATGAATTTTCAATGAAAAATTGGATAGATTTTAACAAAATTAAAAAAACAGTTTAATTTAACCAAAAACAACAAATTTTTAACAAAATACTTAAATCCACAAGGATTTTAATTACTTCAAGAGATTTTAATAAATCCACGAAGATTTCGAAAATTTCACAGATTTTAAAGACGAATATGTTCTCAAAAAATTAACAATTTGTTTATTTGTGGTTCTTCTTTCTTTAAAACTTGTTTGACAATAAAAAATGAAATGGATTATTTTTCACATTTATAACAAACGGTTTTTTCATTATTTAATGTAAAAAAGGAAACTTTTCTTTTCCAATTCCTTGAAACTTTTTCAAGCTTTGAAAAACAACATTTTAAATACACCTACAATTTTTAAAATCCTGTAGAATCGTGTTAAATGATTGCAATTAATTAAAAAATTTTGGTATGCTTATTAAAAATAATTAAAAAATCCTAGAAGTCTTGCAATCGATTCAACATTGTTTAGAAAAAAAAAACATACCCTAAAATATTTAAAATCTTTTGAAATCTTTTCTCGAAAATTTGGTAAAATCTTGACAAATCCTTGGAATTTTTTTAAATACCCTAAAATCTTTGAAAGCCCTTTAAATTATTTACATTAGTTGAAAAATTCTAGGAATCTTGAAATCGATTCAGTATTTCTTGGGGAAGAAAAAAATAAAATACCCTGAAATATTTAAACTACTTTAAAATCTTTTCTTGTAAATTTTTTTTATAATTGGAATTCTTTTGAATTACTCCAAAATCTTTGAAATCCTTCAAATTATTGAAATTAATTAAAAAATTCTAGGAATCTTCCAATCCATTCAACACTGTTTAGAAAAAAATAAAACATACCCTAAAATATTTAAAATCCTTTCAACATCCGATTCAACATTGTTTGGAAAAAAATAAAAAAATACCCTAAAATATTTAAAATCCTTTGAAATCTTTTCTCGGGAATTTGGAAACATCTTGAGTATTCCTTGGAATTTTTTGAAATACTCTAAAATCTTTGAAACCTATCAAATTACTGAAATTAATTGAAAAATTCTACGAATCTTGGAATCGATTCAACATTTTTTGTAAAATAAACAAAATACCCTGAAATATTTAAACTACTTTCAAATCTTTTCTTGTAAGTTTTTTAATTCCTTGGATTTTTTTTTTGAAATACTCTACAATCTTTGAAATCACTTCAAATTATTGAAATTAATTGAAAAATTCTAGGAATCTTGGAATAGATTCAACATTGTTTGGAAAAAAATAAAAAATGCCGTAAAATATTTAAAATCCTTTGAAATCTTTTTTGGAAAATCTTGAAAATTCCTTGAAAATTTTTTTAAACACTCTAAAATCTTTGAAAGCCCTTCAAATTATTTAGATTAGTTCAAAATTCTAGGAATTTTGCAAACGACTCAACATTTATTGAATAAAAATAATAAATAAATAACCTAAAATATTAAAAATCTTTTGGAACTTTGTCTTGAAAATTCCTTGGTATTTTTTAAAACACTCTAAAATCTTTGAAATCCTTCAAATTATTGAAATTATTTGAAAAATTCTAGGAATCTTGCAATAAGTTCAACATGTTTAAAAAAAATAAAAACACCCTTAAAATAATCTAACATAAAATATTTAAAATCCCTCGAAATTTTTCAACCTTTTGAAAATTCCTAGGGATTTTGGAATATATCGTGAAGACGTCGGTTTTTTTTTTTTTTTTGGATCAATATTAATTATAACACAAACGAACGAAAAATCCAGAACACTGAAAAAATGTTCGTTTTTTCTTTTTTTGTTTATGGAACAAAATTCCTCTTTTTTCGGTGAGATAGACACCCTGGATATCAAAAAATCGTTGTATGGACTAGACTCACCATTATTAACATCCCAGAGTTTGACTGTTCCATCGTCGGAGGAAGTTATCACGAAATGACTATTAAATTGCAGACAAGTGACTGCGGACTGATGCTTGTTAGGACCAGACAGTGTTTGTAGACAGTGTCCGCTAACAATGTCCCAAACTTTCACGGTTGAATCCGCATTTCCGGACACGAGGATATTGTGACGTAGCTCCATACCGGAAGTGAGGGATTGGTGGCCCATCAATGTATGCCTGCATGCGCCCGTTTCGACCTCCCAGACCCTGATGCTCGTATCCAGCGATCCACTCACCACATGGACACCGTCAAACTGAATAAAAAATATATACATAAAAAAAAATCACACGTTAATAATGTAATGTTAGAGGCAGTGGCGTAACACCCGTTCCTACACAAATTTATTCTACACAATATACAGGGTGAGGAAAAAGTATGGAAACCCCAGAAAATTTTAGAAAATTTTAAATAGAAAATTAAAATTAACATGAAGTCTTTAGTAATTTTTCCCGGGGAATTTAATGGTGACCTTGGATTTGACCTTGGACCTCGCTGTCAAGGTTATTTCAAGGTCAATTTTGTTTTTTAAACGGGGACCCCTATTTTTGACAACGGCAATTGAAAGAGCCGGAAAATTTACGTTCAGATATGCATTAGGGTCTAAGGTCAAGGTCACCTGTAGAAGGTCGTATTAAGGTCAAATTGAACTTGTACGAAAATCGTGCAGAATTTGCAGTCAGAAAAAAAGTAGATGACTGGTCTTCAGTAATTTTTAAAAAGGAAACTAACGCTCTTTCTATTGCTGATGTCAAAATTAAATGCTTTGGCTCAAAACTATGACTTTCCGACCGTGACCGTAACGGTAAGATCTTAGGTCCATATTAAGGTCACCGTTGGTTTTTTTTTGTGAAAAATTACTAAAGACTTTTTTTCTGCACGCTAATTCCGCAATTTGACCTTAATACGACCTTCTGCAGGTGACCTTGACCTTAGACTTTAATGCATATCTGAACGTAAAATTTCCCGCTCTTTCAATTGCCGTTGTCAAAAATAGGGGTTCCCATTTTAAATAAAACAAAATTGACCTTGAAATAACCTTGACAGCGAGGTCCAAGGTCACCATTAAATTCCCCGGGAAAATGTACTAAAGACTTCATGTTAATTTTAATTTTCTATTTTAAATTTTCTAAAATTTTCTGGGGTTTCCATACTTTTTCCTCACCCTGTATGGTTTGCCAGTTATTTAGCAGTACAGGCCACTGAATATTCAGGCGGTCGGGATCAGAGTGAAGAAGGTGGTAAAAAGGTGAGCGCAGGAGTACATGTCGACGTGTAGCCAGACATTTATTCGTTGGATTGGTAAGGGGCAATCTAACAGTATTTTTATAGTTTAAATTTAAATTTAAAAAATTAAGATTCATCGGAAACTAAGTATTAGTAGCGGTATGTCATTTACGGTGGTGAATAATATGATTCAATGTGCAGTCTACTATATTGATCAGTAGTACAACCTCGCTTAGTAAAGCATTTGGCTTTTTTTGCACCTTTTTTTGCAAGTTTAAACTTTTTTTTTTTAAACTTTTATTGCAAAATGAAAAAAATGTAAAGGTATTTTAATCAAAGGCTTTCAAATTTTGTATTTTTCAGTTTTTGGATCCTCGAGAAAGTAGCTTTTAAAAAAGTGATTTTATGTGAGTATTATAGACTTTTGTATTGGTTGAAAAAGTTGATTTTTAAGTTTTTAAATTGAGATATTAATGAACAATTTATTTATTTATAAACATTTATTAATCGTTGTTAAAAAATGACTATTCTTATAAGTTAAAAGATCCTCAAAAGGTGTGCCATTATTAAGATTTTTTTTTTGTCATTTACTATTTTCTTTTGCACTTTCAGGCTTTTTCTGATAGCGTATTTTCTTTGTAAATTTTATTAATAATAAGTATTTTATGAAATTTTATGAAATACCTACTAACATAAAAAATTAGAATATTTATAATTTAACAAATTTAAACTTAAAATGACAGCGTTACAATTTATGACAATTTACAACCATACAATTAAAAGGTTTAATTTTTAAAATACATAAAAGTTTAATTATGCTAATAATGTGAAAAATAAAATAATTTATGATATAACCAAACCACAAACACACAAGAATTATTAGTAAGTATTTGAATTTAAAAAAAACGATAACGTGTGATATCAAAAAATTATCTAGATTTCTTTCAAGTGTTTTTTTTAATATTGATATAAATGTTTATGCATAGATAACAC